>JASGCC010000334.1:0-206601 GCA_030067915.1 Hydractinia echinata | reverse complement strand
GTAGGTTTCACATATCGCCGAGTTAATAACTTTACCTCAGGTTAGCATGCAAAGTTTTCATTCAGTCATTACTTTTGTTTACTTTTGTTTACTTTACTTTACTTTACTTTACTTGTTTATTTTGTTTACTTTAGTTACTTTTCTTACTTTTTTTTACTTTTCTTTTCTTTTCTTCTTCTTTTCTTTTCTTTTCTTTTCTTTTCTTTCTTTTCTTTTCTTTTCTTTCTTTTCTTTTCTTTTCTTTTTCTTTTCTTTTCTTTTCTTTCTTTCTTTCTTTCTTTTCTTTTTTTTTTACTTTACTTTACTTTACTTTACTTTACTTTACTTTTCTTTCTTCTTCTTTTCTTTTCTTTCTTTTCTTTTCTTTTCTTTTCTTTTCTTTTCTTTTCTTTTCTTTTCTTTTCTTTTCTTTACTTTTCTTTACTTATTTGTTTACTTTGTTTACTTTTGTTTACTTTGTTTACTTTTGTTTACTTTTGTTTACTTTTGTACTTTTGTTTACTTTGTTTACTTTTGTTTACTTTTGTTTTACTTTTTTTTGTTTAAGCCAACTGTAGAAAGGAAATTGTCAGCAAAATGATATGGCATCAAAATTAAAAGGTATGTAGTTTGTTTATAATCCGTACGGCATAAGTGTAAGTGTACCCTGGTCTACTGGAGAGATCAGTGGAAACTGATTTCAATAGGCATGGTATTGGGGAAAGATTTAAATTTTATTTCTTTGTCCCACTTCCGCTGGTTGTCAGTGAACCATTTGTTCAAAGTATTTCTTGACTACAAGAAAGCTTAAAAGCAGGGTTTCACTAGGAGCTAGTTAGTGCTAATTAGACCTAAAAAGACTGTCCTGAAAAGGAAAACAAATGCCCATTATGTCAATTTTAACTCCGCCATACCCTTGAATAAAGCTGTCATATTGGGTAAATTATTTCGTATGTTGCTACTATGCTTTTTTAACATTTTTTTTATGATTATATATTCTTAAGTAGGTATACTGGATTCAAGGTTCTGGCGTCTTAGTCATCTTTTGATGAAAAATCGACCGATAAGACGTACGAGAATACGTTAGAAATCGTACAAAGGATGGGTGGAGTGGTCGATGCGTTGTATAACAAAGCGAAGACACTGTCCTAAATGCCTTGCTCAGTGAAGATCAGGACTCCAGACTAAATGTTACATCGTTAATAACCAGAAAGATAATCGTCGTTTCCGTCATATTTGCTTTATTTTTTGTTCTTACTACTTGGTATTACTACTTGACCTCGCAGCTTAAATTTTAACATTTTTTTTCACCTTTACAACAAAAATAAAGCTCGGTTTCCACTAAGTCCGAAATTGGTATGCAACTGTTGAAAGAAATCAACAGATTGTTGTGCGACATCTCTTGAATGTGTTTCCAATAAAGTCGTAATGGTGTTGTTGATGCAATAGTTGTCCAACAATCTTTTGTTATTTGAAAACCAAACTTAAATTGTAATACTTTTCTTAAACAATCTTGCAATCAAAAAAGTCAGCTTGTGCTTGCCTTTACATTCCAACGTTCTGTTGTTGTCCTGAATATTCGCTATCAAACAATCTCCTAGCCCCTTTATTGTTGTTAGTTAAAGGAAAAGTAGCAACTTTAAAAGGAATGCACGATGTAAAAGCAACGCCTCCTTTCCCCGCCATATTTTTATTTTCAAACAAACCAGTCTGATACCAACACTTTTTAGTCTGATGCTAACAGCGTGTATCTAGCATTGTTTGCAAGCCAAATGCGCCTGTAGCTACCAACCTGCTAAATCTTAAGTGTTTACAAAAACGCCCGAAAAGACGCCAAACTTTTTGCGAAAGATTTCAAGCTTTTCAACTTTTAGATTAAGTTAGTTTTATAGATTAAGTCTTTTCCTAAATTTGTTACCAATCTTCCGAAATTTAGTCTAAAACTGTGAAATTCTAGTAAGATATAATTTATTTGATTTTGTTTCTAGTTTTTTCTCTGCTTGAAGTTTGAGAACGGCTTCAAACATCTGCTTGCATGAGGCTTGTTCCGCATGAGTAACTTTGTTTATCGAAGCGTTGCGCCTATTAATTCAAAAACGAAATGCTATTTTTGCGTAGGCGACTAGAACGGTGCTTGAAAAAGAGATGGAATTTAAAACTTGACAAGGAGTGCCATCGAAGTATGCAAAGAGGGGTAAGAAAAAGTTATTTCCTTACGAGCTTGAGTATCCTGAAAATGAGTCTTTACTTCATGAGATGATACGATAACTTTGTTTCTTTTTTTTAAATCAGTCAGTCTATTGAATTCGCACTACGCACAGCATGATTCCATTGGGGGTGCTATTCAACTCCGAACAGGGTGGGTTTGGTGGGGTGGTAAACATCTCAGCGGAAACATAGATAATCTAAATTCTTAAATGCAGAGATTAAAATTGTCTCAAAGTTTTTGTTGAAGGCAAGTAACATATAAGAATATGCACGATCTGTTATATTACACCGAAGAATAATGGAATGTTTTTATGTGGTCTTAAAAGAAGAATTAGTCAATTGCGTTTTATATTTCGCACAGGCGAGCTTGACATGGCTTATAGCTGAAAACGTGAGGTAACAAGTCCATGTGCGGTTTATGCAATGATGTTTTGGTTCTATCTAGGCTTCACAGCCCGCGCTCTATTTGAGTTTTATTAAGTTTCCTATGAATTGCAAGAAGATAAAAGAGACGAGAGAATTAAAATGCATTGGATGTATTTACTACAATTTTATAAGCGATACTTTTTCCAGCTCCGTGTCATTGTTTAAAATTATGTTGCTGAGGTATAACAAGAGTCGCGTTCAATGCAGTTGAAAGCAAATTTAAAAATATAAATATTTTTAGTGCGAATTCTCTGCAGAGCAAAAACATTTAGAAATATGTTTGAGATCAGTGTCATGAGTGTTTTTTGAAAAGTTGCTTAGGCGTGTTAAACTTTCTCCATCAAAAACGTTATTTTTTAAGCGATAGAGTTAAAACAAACGCTTTGTTCGATAACAATCCAGGCTCCGTTTACACTGAACAAAACTACACAATCTGCGTTTTTTACACTAATGTCCCATCTAAATTACTAAACAATGTTTTTGTCATTTGTTTTTTAGAAAGATGAAGATCTGGATATACCTTGCAACAATTCTCGCAGGTGAGATTATTTTATTGTTAAGCTGGGTTTCCACGTAATCGAAATTAGTCGAATTAATCGACGTCGATCGATACAAAAGCACGATTGCTTCCTACTTTTTGTTGACTGATGCTATCGGTTTGACTATTTTCGTTTAAGTGGAAACCCACCTTTAGAAAGTAGCAACCTAGTGAACGTTCCACGAATTTGTTTATTCTAGAAACGTTCCATTCAATCTTTACATAATTTCTTTCCAACATACCATAAGTGTTCGTATTATTAACTTTTAGCATCACAGCTGTTTGTTTTGGTGACATGCGAAAACGACGATGAGGAGCCACATAGCTACACTATATCATTCTTTCAATTTGACCCTAAAGCGCTCGGTGTTGGAGATGACGTTAAAAAGGAGAGCAAAAAGGACATCAAACCAAGTGACGCTAACTTAATGCAACAACTAAGCAACAACACCGTCAATGACGTTAGCAACAACACCGTCACTGACGTTAGCAACAAGACTGTCACTGACGTTAGCAATAACACCGTCACTGACGTTAACAACAACACCGTCACTGACGTTAGCAACAAAGCCGTTCGTAAAAATGCTACTACGGAATATAAAGAAAGTCATAAGCATTTTAACGATACCGATGAAAATACGGGAAAGGAAAAACAACATAAAACTGAAAATAAAAACACAGATTACACTGAATATAAGAAGAATGGGACCGACACAGAGAACAAGAAGATAACTGGACCGGAGAGCAAGATGGAAGATAAAAGCTCCGCCAAGAATGTATCCATGCCAACAGCGGTAAACAACGCAACGATGACGCAAAACAAAACTAGCGGAGATAAGAGATCTCGGGTCAAACACAAGAGTAAAAAACACGCCACACAAAACTTTAAACAAACTGCGTTAAAGAAAGATGTTCTTAACCCGAACCCGAGGCCGTCTCAAAGTGAGGCTGAAATGAATTTGCACGTCCCACAGTATCAAGGTACTCCAACAGAGAAAGAAACCAATGTTAAAGTTGACAAAAACGTGCCTTTGTTTCAGGCAAATAATACGGTAGCCGAAAAAAACAACAACACTGCTAGCGTGAAGGACAACACTGTTACGTTGAAAAAGACAGGTGATAGCCAAGAGCCAGAGGTGGAAGTTGATAAGAATAATTCTACTGGTGATGTCAAAAAGGAAGAGAAAAAGGTTGAAAAAGAAAAATTTTCTTACCAGACGAAAGAAAGTGGGAACGAGAAGGAGAAAGAAGAAAACAAAGGCATGAAAAGCCAGGAAGAAGAAGAATTAGCCAAAGAAACTCAAACTGTTGAGGTAAAAAAAGTGGACGAGGAAAAAACAAAAAATCTGAAGAACTCAACAAAAGAAAACGCACAGCCTGCTTCAGCGAAAAATAACACGCAGACTGCAAAAGAAGAAGAAGCGCAAAGACTGGACAAGTTAGAAAAAGATAAAAAAATCAATAAAGAAATCAAAGAAAACGCCAAGAAGATTCATGACGTGAAAGACACAGTCGCGAATGATACTACGTCTAAAAAAGCCAACAACACCGTCGTAAAAGGAATCAAGAAAGAAAAACTAGGAAAAGGGAAACATGATACGAATGTGATGAAACCAGCTGATATGACGTATACAGATGAAGATGATGACGCGGACGCTAAAGATCGAGTTGCACGACATCGAGAACTAGTTTCCCATTTTGTACCCACGTACAATGTTAACCCAAAAGATCATGGATTGGGCTTCCAACTTGGTTCCTTGAAACACCCCAAACATGATATATACCCACAGTGCCACCACTGCCGCAGAAATTCAACGTATGCACAGTGCGTGCGAAGATCCACTTTAAAGTCATGTAAGAATGGCTTGAATAATATTTGCTTCAGTAAGTCCGTGAAAAAACATGGCGTCGTTACGTACCAAATGGGATGTGCGGATCACAAGCGATGTAGCACAGCACGAGCGTTCCCTTGCAAAGGTAATTGATCACATCTGTGAATACTTTAACTGGATTAACTTTCGCGTGGGCCAATTTTTGCGGACGCCATATTCACGGTACTTAGCGTGGATTCAATTTCTATAGTATATTTCGCGAGGATTATCTTTTGCGGGTAATGCGGTGAAAAAATAAAATGAAAATGTTCACGTGTTCACAGTAATTTGATAAGAGAAAGTCAATAAAATTTTACTCTGTTCCATATTCAATGTTATTCCCATTCAACCAAAAAGGCCAATAGGAACAGGCTTGGTTTTATTTTAAATTGTGTGCTTCTTTTGTTTACCTTATTTAACAATGATGATAAAAAGTTCATTTCTATTTCTTTTCCAGACGGGTCACGTGATTGTTTTACTTGCTGCCAATTCGACCGCTGCAACTCAAGTCCTCACCATGGTGATTACGAGTTGGACGAGTTAAATATGGATGAACTAACACTCGATACAAGCGTGGCGAGCAATGTTAAACCGACTGGTTTTATCATTTCTGCATTATTCTCGTGAATGTTCTCGTTCTTCGGGTGGTATTGTAATCAGATATAAGACTGTTTTGTAAATATGTTATACATGTGTTTTGTAGATACTCTATCCAATGAAATCATTACTAATCTAGTAATCATGACCTCTTTGTGGCGCCGCAGCTTAGTGGTTATAACTCTCGCACTTTGTGCGGAGTCCGGGATTCGATTCCCCTTATCGGCGATTCAGTGTTACCATAGCCCCGGTTTAACCCAAGCCATGTGAGGAAAATTGGGGAGATAGCACACTGTGTGGGCCGTTGGATGTTGTAGGAAGTTTTCTGGCAGAGCGCGGAACCTAATCAAGTCTGCGTAGCTCGAAATGAGCATTAAATACTCTAGGACACCCCCATCAAATCCATGAACCCTGCTGGAAATAATAGATAGGCTATTTCCCTCAATATTTGTAAGGCTGGCTGTGTAAAATATGCACATCTATCTATCTTTGTTGCACTGAAACCGAATGTCTCAACACAACACTACATTCGTTAATGACAATCTCAGAAATAAAAGGGGAATAACATTAACCGTCCAATAACATCGTGGTAGAGCGTTCGCTTCCAGGGCTGAAGGTCATGGATCAAAAACCACTGTGGTCATGCCAGAGAGTAGATAAATGTGAATCCATCCTTTCTGCTTACCGTTCAACATGAGACTAAAATTGACATCCTAGGAGGTTGTTTATTTGAGCAATTATTTTGCTTCGCTTGCATGGCTTCCTTAGCCCTAGCACTAAACAAAGTAATGTATAGGAATATGTGATTTCAACGAACGGTCAAGGAGATATTAGTATCTAAAAATTTTTATGATGACACCCCATTTACTTGAAATGGGTAGGTTGACCAAGTTTTGGGGAAATTGGTCCCAATTTTCCAAGTGGGGAAATACATTAATTTTTCTCACTAATTGTCAAGTCATTTAATCTCAAACTTATAAGTGCACTGCGATGGCTTTAAGCATTTCAATTAAGTTATTGACGTCAAATTAACATTTCGACGCCTGATTTGCCGATTAGCAATTCGGACATTTCTTTTGCCTATTTTAGAGGGGGGAAGTGTATATCCACATTGTCCATCACAAACACACACATGCATCCAGCGTTTCCATTGTCAGGAGCGATACTAAGCCAAGTATAACAGGCAACAAACTATATTACCCGCTTGCCTTACCCAGACTTTTGACAACAAGTAATGTCAGCGTGCCCAATTCGTGACATCGTGTACGTACAGGTGTATGAAATATTTGACGTCACATAACTCACTCAACTTTTTAAAACACGGCTTCAAAAAAAAGCTGATAATAATGCAAACACGGTAGATTTCTTTTAAGTTATTATGTCTGATGAAGCGATCAACACTCCTTCGTGGCCAGCTAAGCATGAACCAAGCAATCGCGACCTCATGTTGGCAAGCCCTTGCAATTATGAGGCAATGGATGCTGAATTGTCAATAGAACAAAACAAGCCGAAGAAGGATGAAATCCAAGAACAGCCTATTCAAGGAAGAAATAATCGCTTTAAACGTCTCGTTCGTATGATATTAACCAACACGATATGGGCTAAAGAAGCTGCTAACAAAACGCAAAAGGCACAAGATGGGTTTAAAACCGACAGAGGGGAGAAGTTGAGATTCAATCTTAACGGTAAAGAATGAATTTTTGCATAATTTGATGTTCCTTTTTAATCACGCAGCAATATCAATTTGTCAGCAATGAGGCTCGAACCTTCAAAAAACGAAACATCTTGAAAACAACAGCCCACACTAAAGTGACTAAGTAAAAAAAGGGGCAAAAGGGTATTAAAAAAACAACAATAGTTTCCAAATGTTTGATTGCAATTGACACACTAGCCTTGAGAAGCAAAAATGTGAATTTTGCCTTAATAAGCAACAAGTAAGCAATAGTTGAGACGTCATCATCGCTACCATCATCGTCATCGCCATGATCATCATTATCCATCCTGACTTAACGGTCGTTTTTTATGCTAGAATTGGTTGGTCGTGGTATATGACTTCTGACCCAGACCCAATCTGACCCAGACTGTTTTAGTTTTAAACCCAGATTCATCTGCATCAGGTCTGTCCTTATAACGTCTGAGCTTCGTTCAAGGAACTATTAACTATCTTCCTCCATTCTTTCCAATTAGATGATAAAATTGTTGTTTTTGTTTTAGCTTTCCGATCGGATATTCAAACTTGTGGAAAGCTTTCACCACAATCCATTGAGATTTTATTCAAACCATCAAGTGTCCGTACCGACCAGGAAGTCAAGTTAATTCAGAAGATAGTGTATCGACTGAAATGCTTCGACCGATATCCGTTGTTTGTGAAGCAAGAGTTAGCAAGAGTGATTTATTACGATAAATTTGAAGATGGAAGACTTATCATTAAACAAGGTACCTCACGTTATTTAAACGCTGACAAATCACATTTCTGATCCTTTTGTCATTCCTAAGTGACAAGGTTTCACGCAATGGCTTTAAGAATCGCGCATGCGTAATACCTCCCCGCCCCCCAAAATATCTAAATCCGCCACATTTCAAGCATACCTACCGTACTGCTTGACCACGGGTATGGTTCATTATGTCATGGTCAACCTGTTGATAAAAGTTTAGAAGAGGGTCGCGTCCTGTCATCCTAAGATGCTCACCACAATTTTATTGACAAAGACAAGCCTACAATCTTGGTCGAATTTTTTCGTTTTTCTTTTGTAGGTCATCCTGGAAGTTCGTTTTATTTCATCGTGTCGGGGGCTGTTATCGTTGAAAGGATAGAGTTCGATCCCTTTATCAACGAGCACTATACACAAGTATGTAATAACAACTGTTTTTGTAGCTACATTATCAGATTCTATGACCACCTCGTTCCCAGGGCTTTTTGTCTCTTATCAGCGCTGTGCTTCTGGGATCGAGGTTGATTCTATGGGCTACAAGTTGTTGAAAAATTTTTTGTCGGTGTAGCAAAAGTTTCATTAAATTAAAGTAACACGAATACCGTCAAATTCCGCAGATAAGCCCAACCGCGTAGAAGCACAACCGCGTAGAAGCTTACTCCTTTTACTAAGGTAATTTTCCGCCTGCAGATAAGCCCGCCCGCCTCAGAGCCCACCCTTCTAACACCTAGGAAAAGAAAAAAGAAACAATTTTTTTTACACGACCAATCTATTCTCACATTCTTTAATTTTTTTTGAACTTTTTTTTTTCTCCAGATCTTGGCACCATACTAGGTAATAAATACAGAGTTTCAATTCCACCACTAGGGACCCATGTTCCTTCTGGTTTTTCCCGTTAAGAGTTCAAGTTACTTTTAACACTATCCACCAGTTGCTAAATTACTTCCACTAATGCATCAGGTATATGTCCAACTTTTAAACGTTTGTTATCGTCAGATTTTTCTTGCTTTTCTTGTGCATTCACAGACATAGTGTGTTGAATAATTCGTTCTCCGGTTCTCTTAGACAAAGAAGATCCTTCTACAACTACAACTACAGAATAGATTTTGTAGTCTCTATAACAATAACCGTCGTCTGTCTGTCTCTGCGCGGTAACCGCAATAGCGAGACGCACGCGAATCGGTATAAAAAGGACGGGCAAACCCGTGGATTTTTCCACGGGCCACCGACTAGTTATAGTTATAGAAGTAATGGCCTTTTGATACGAGATTTAATCTTTGCAGCAATACAGCAAACATAGCATCGCCATCTTTTTAGTTAAATTTTTGTGTGTTTTAGTCTGTTTGATTTTGAAATGTGGCAAAACATTGGAAGTGATCATTCAAACACTTGAAATTTGACAACAGTGTTCTCTGCTAAAAATCTCTACATCGAAATGGCTCCAACAACTGAATAAAATTAATTGGTTAAAAAAAAAGTTTTTATTTCTCCATTTTGCCTGTTTTCAGTCATCTTTCAAGGCATTTCTATTAGCACTCGGTCCTCATTTTGCTAACGTTTTTACCCGTCCGCACATAAGCCCACCCGCAGATAAACCCGCGCTATCTGATAACAAAATTTACTGCTACAAAACTGTAGTTGCTAAGAAAATGTTTTCCACACATAAATGTTGTAAATTGACTAAGATATTTAAAGAAAAAGTTGTAGTGAAAATTGTGTGATGTTTGGTTAGACATAACTGATAAAAATTATTTTGAAATATTTGTGTCCGGTAAATTTTTTCCGACAAGGTAAATATAATGACGATAGTCTCGTTCGTTGTCAGATACGTTAAATAGTACTTCACAATCTTTTGTATTGCACCCTATATTTGCTTCGTTATTATAGCGAGTTGGCGAGTTACAGGCGGGTGATTCGTTTGGTGAACTCGCATTACTTCACAATACCAAAAGAGCTGCTTCCATATTGTGCCGAGGGACATCAGAATTCTTAAGAGTGGACAAACCTGATTTCGATGAGGTAAGATTTGAAAGTTATCATTAAAAAATATTTGTTGATCATGTGAAGTATTTTTTCGTAAAAATTGATTGACGAAAGATTAAAAACTTTTTGACTGGTTGGTTTGACTCTTCCTCACAGTTGGTTTGAGTAGTGTGTGATTTGGATGAACATGCTCACACAACCAAATAAATTTCATGACTTTAATAAAATTTAAAAAACAAATTTAAGAGAAAGGAAACTCGCGCGTTTTATATTTATTTCAATATGTGAGAAGAATTGACTGAAAAGATAATAACGACACTAAATTTCATTCTAAGCTTGGCTCTTGTGGAGTTTATTTAAATATGAATAGTTTGTGTATTGTTGCCGGTGCTTTTTGTGCGTCGCCTGTACTAACTTATTACAAGAGAGTGTTCGGGAAAAGAAAGGGCGTAGATGGGCGTGGGATGGGCTGTGGTGGCGTGGCTAATGTCGCAAAACCCAAATAACGCATCATCGCGTAGAAGAATAACTTTTATTTCATTTCAGGTGCTACATACTAGCCACCAACGAGAGTGGGAGATTCGCGTTAATTTGTTAAGTTCTCATGCAGTTTTTCAAGGATGGACAACCAGAGAACTAAAACTTGTAAATGGACACTCTAAAATGAAGACCTATCCTCCGAACAGCGTAAGTGATATGACTGTGAATTCTTTTAAAAAAATGCTACCTTTTAGTATTGTGTATGAAAACTCATAATAAGCGAAGATGTAACCTTCTTGGTCATTCGTGTTCCCATATCTCTAGGTCTTACCTCAAAGAACTCTGAGAACGAGAATGCTCCTTAATTTTTGTCAACCGTAGAGTATTTATTAAAATTCTTTTTTGCTGCTGCATTCCTGTTTCCTTTGTTTATTCCGGGGCTTTGTTTTACACGTGTCTAAATTCCTCGTTACAAGGTGTGAGAGATTCTGTTTTCATTTCAATGTCTTATTTTAGGTGATAGTTAGCGAAAAAAAGCTGCGAAATGATCGTGTGTTTTTTATCGCGTCAGGACACTGCTCTGTTGTGCGGAGGATTGAGTTACTCAAAAAGTTCGTGTCGAAAAAGAAATACAAGTATACGTTACCACCGTTGAAAACTCGTAATAAAACAAATTCTGTCGATACATTTAAACGTCTTAGTAGCTATAGTAACGAATATATGCCGTGTAATAACGACGTTCAATTGGTAACTGAAAGACGTTGTTCAAAGCAGGCCGACGTTTTGGAAACGCGGTATTTTATGGTTAGAGAGTTAACCGATGGAGATTTCTTCAATGTCGGTGAAAGTTTAGAAGGACTGTATGTTATCAGTGTTGGGAGGGTAGGTTTACACTGTTGTTGCAATCAAAATGGGTCTTAAGGGTAGATTTACATTATTGTTAAAATCAACTTGACTAGTAAGGGTAGATTTATATTGGTAGTGCAATTAAAGTGAAGAGTAGGTTTATATTATTGTTACAATCAAAGTGAATCGTAAGGATAGGTTTACATTATTGTTGCAACTAAAATAAATCGTAAAGGCAGGTTTTATTGTTGCAATCAAAGTGACTAGTAAGGGTGGGTTTACATTATTGCTGCAATTAAAGTGAATCGTAAGGGTGGGTTTACATTATTGTTGCAATTAAAGTGAACAAAATAGTAGGTTCATATTGTTGATGTAATCAAAATGAATGGTAAGGGTAGGTTTACATTGTTTTGGCAATCAAAGGGCATATTAGGGATAGCTCTATAATGTTGCTAGAAATAAACACTTCGTACCCGAAACATCAATTTTTTTAACTTCTGAATATCTAATATGAAAACCTTTCATTCAATCACGCTGTTTGTATGCCGTTGTCTGTGTATGAACTAAAGATGGTAGCTGCGAATTGTGACGCGTGTGAATTCCCGAGAATTTTTCATTAGCTCACGGCTAATTTTGAATATTTTAGGTTGAGGTTGTTCAAATTGGTACGATGGCATTTTCGCGCCATAATGGTGGACGTGTACTGGAAGAAATGAAATCAACATATTCGCAAAGTCTGCCGACATTTCAAGAAGCATATGAAAAATACATATCAGAGCGGCGATGGATTTGTTATAAGAAGAATTTAGTAAAATCAGTTGCTGAGAAGAAAAAGAAGACACACAGCGTATCGATAAAAGATGTACCTGGTGTGTTGAAACAAGAGCAAATTTACTATCTATTTCAAGACGATATTTTGTAAACGATCTGCTTGTTATAGATTCATGTACTCTTCTCGACTTCTTACGCAAACGTGTTTTAATTACGGAACAAGCAAAAAATGTTATTTACTTCGTTATTATAGTTCTAAACAACAATAATAACAATAATAACGACAACAGAAACAACAACAACAACAACAACAACAACGACGACAACAACGACAACGACGATAACCACGACAACAACGACAACCACGACAACAACGACAACGACAACAACGACAACAACCACGATAACTACGACAACAACGTCAACAACGACAACGACGATAACCACGACAACAACGACAACAACGACAACAACGACAACAACGACAATAACGACAACAACGACAACAACGACAACAACAACGACAACAACGACAACAACGTCAACAACGACAACAACGACAACAACAACAACGACAACAACGACAACAACGACAACAACGACAACAACAACGACAACTACAACGACAACGACGACAACAATGACAACAACAACGACAACAATGACAACAACGACAACAACATCAGCAACAATATCAACAACAAACTACTTTGAGTAAGTCATGATGTGGAAATACTTTTAGTAAGTATACCACCACTTGCTAAAAGTATGTACTTCGAGAAAATTATGTCATAGAGCATTTATTTCAACCTCCATGCATAGAGGTACTTTAAGGCGGCTTTCAAAGACCATGTGCTCACATTCTAAACCATACTAAGCCTTAATAGATACTAAACGCTGGGAGCTGCGACCATAAATGGAAAGAAACCTTTAGGTGAGTCACAACTTGGGTACTTTTGAAAGCCATAAAAGATTCTTTGGTCAAGTAATGGTACATAAATTAGAGGTATATACTTTGGACAATTCATAATATGGCTACTTTGGGTGAGTCATATTATAAATGCAATTTAAAAAGTCATAGATTTCGGTAACAATAGGTCCAAAAAGAAGTTCAAATTTGTTCTGGTCTAATACGGTGTCGTCATGAGCATAAGTTTATGAACGTTTGGGTCATCGTCTGTGACACACACATGTTTCTGTTAAATGATGATTCAATTAATTAATGACAATTTAATGGTTTTTATATGCGCTTGCTTAACAACACCCCATTACATTAAGATATAGGTATGTTTACACTACTAACACTTTTCTGTATAAAATTTCATTTTGTGTACGTAGGAGGTTTTATGTCGATAATCTTACTGGATTTAATTTTCTCAAAAAAACAAAGGGTTAAGTTTTAAGCTAGAGAGTCTGTACTTCTTGAGAATGTATACCACAGAGACGACAAAACAAACTGTGCGTATACTCAGATTTTCATTAGTGTAAATGTAGCCTAAATAAAAGGGAACGAAACCGGATAAGAAATTACGTACAGTAATGAGTATGCAAATTAAATCTCCACCGCTAGGGTCAATAAATTTAACTTTGAAGCCTTACAGTTTGTTATGCTTGTCTGTAAAGGAGAGCGGTGGAAGGAAATTACTTCACGTCTTCAAATGATACCGGACGTTTTACAGGAAATGTTTAAATGACTTGATTTGTTGAAGTATCGATAACATTATGTGGCCAGTGTTATGGTTTGACAAGTTGTTGAAGACGGGTAGTGTTTGTTTGTATTGATTTATTGGAATAATTTGATGTTAGGAGTAATTGTTTCTTCTACTTAACATAATGTGCGTTGGGTATTCTCTTGAGATTATTGGTATCTTTGCAGGATAACTTTATTTACAACAAGACGAGAAACATTGCATTTTAAAGCTTGGTTTATTTTTTTTTCTGAAACAGCTTTTTCTTTGCCGATGAATTGTGTATTATTTGAATTTTATTTATTCCAATAATGATTTTCCGCCTGATACTGAATCAGCGAAATTAACTGCTTTTTAGGTTTGTAATTGTCAAAAGAAACTCACAGTCGAAATTAATTTCTACAAAAAGGAAATGATGCAGGCACACCCTACTTTGGTAATATGTTCTAACGTTTCGTCTCCTGGGGTCTTTTCTAACATTCTCAGACGGCGAGGTTGTGTTTTAACGTTACGTCCCAGGGGTCTTTTTATCTTTCTGACAATCCCGGACGGCGAGATTGTGTTATAAGTTACATCCCCAGGGGTCTTTTTCTCTTTCTGACACTCTCGGACGGCGAGGTTGTGTTGTAACGTTACGTCCCAGGGTCCTTTTTATTCTTCTGACAATCTCGGCAGGCGAGGTTGTGTTATAAATTACGTCCCCAGGGGTCTTTTTCTCTTTCTGACAATCTCGGACGGCGAGGTTGTGTTGTAACGTTACGTCCCAGGGCCCTTTTTATTCTTCTGACAATCTCGGCAGACGAGGTTGTGTTATAAGTTACGTCCCAGGGGTCTTTTTCTCTTTCTGACAATCTCGGACGGCGAGATTATGTTGTAATGTTATGAAGAAAATATAAGAAAGGTATAAAACATGACACGGCAATCAAACTACAGTCCTAGTCAACAATGTTGAGACAAGGTAGTAAATATTTAAAGTTTGTCTCACAAGTAAATTTGTAGACTGTTTATACTAGGTTTACACAATCTAAACTTGTTAAAATTCACTTGCCAATATTTACAGCGGATTTAGGACTTCGGATTTTGGGTAATTTCGTTAGATGTGCTGATTGTTGCTAACGCCTGTATGGTCATTTTTCTCAAATTTCGCGGCCTTTGTGGGCCCTGGCAAGGATTATGCCAGATGCGCAATTTAAACTTGCGCATCTGGAAAAGTTTCATTCGCGAATGATACCTTTTTGCCCATTTGCAAAATGGCCGAAAAAGTAGCATTGTCTCAATGTTCTTCTAAAAATCTTAATACCCGATTAAAATAAAATAAATTCCAATACGCAAACTTAAATCCCCGTGAAAAATAAACTAACTCATAAAATAAAATTTCTTCCAATAAATTATTTAAAAAAGCCTCACTTCTCCAAATTGAATCCACGCTGATTTTGAGCGAAAGTTTACGGATTCTGCAATTTTAGCTTATCGTGAAAATAAATCTACCCCAATTTTCTTCCGTCCAAATAACGCGCACGCTAATTCAACGAACAAAACTGCCCGCTCCATTAGGCCTGTTTTAACGTGTTGCTTGTTGAGAAGTTGCATAACTAAATACTTTAACTATTTTATCCATTCTCGACCCCAGAGTTCTTTGAGATACCATTTTACCATTTTAACGATGATTTAGCCAGATGAGAAAAGTTGTCATTTTGGATGTATTTTTTGTCAGCTAATGATGAATTACATTCATGTGTACATTAATATTTCGATACAAACAAAATTCTTTAAGCGTTGTTTAAAAAAACATTGTGATTTCTTTTTGAATTAGTTTAACGTAATCGGATGATTCAGATATCATAATTTAGCCTTAAGACGACTTAACTGTTTTTATTCCATCTGTTTGCGCTGTTGATACCTTCTTCTTAAATCATAGTATCTTAACTCGACGACATGTAGCTGACATTAGGGTGAGAGATAAATAAACCAACAAAAGTTTCGTTCCAGTTAAAACAGAAGTTAAACAGATATTATATATTGGCTATAGATTCATGGTGTGGGTTATTTGAAAAGTGACTATAATGGAGTCTTTTTAGAACAAGTCGAGCACTTATGTATTCTTCCTTGATTTAACGTCTTTTTCCTTGGTTTGAGGTACCCTTTCCTTGTTTATATTTTGAGAAAATAGGAATGACAAATACCTATGGATTACGTATATGTTTATAGGGTCTTTCCTCTTAACATTGTCTAGATGGGAAAATATGTTTATGTTATATGTTCGGTAAAATATGTTCGGTAAAATTTATTTTTTATTTTGATGCAGATAACCGAAAAAATGTCTGCCATCTTTGGTAAGCCTTGACTCAGCTGTTTCTTTTCCACGACATAAAACGAGATTGAGATAACTGGTAAACTTTGAATTCAACCTTACATGAAAGCTTATTTTCAAATGCTATACTAATTTATTTAGAATATACAATTTTTAAACATCAAACGAAATTCCTGTACTTACACCTGATTAGCAATTAGTGATGAGCATAGATACAGGTTTAAATGAACTATCAAGTCGAAAGCTATGGAGAGCTGTGTTTGCTGAATTTCTCGGCTGCATGTTCTTCCTGCTCTGCGTGACAAATATGGTTACTATTGGAAACTATGTTGGTATTGCATTGGGAGTTGGATTAGCTATCGCCTCGCTTGCCCAAGCATTTGGTCATGTTAGTGGAGGACATTTAAATCCTGCTGTATCACTTGGTATGATTGTTGGAGGGAGAATCTCCATCATAAAAGGCTTACTTTACATCGTGGCTCAATGTGTTGGAGGTAAGCAAATCAAATCATTTTGCAACTTGTTCGTTAAATGTCTAGCTATTGGTGTTTTTAAGTCTAGAATTTAGCCTTGTGGTAGCGTCCCATAATGTACAATATTTGTCTAGCTTAGCAATTCAGCTTTAGCTTTCCAGTTAGAGCATCCTGACATATATATCGCTTGTTTGAACCTGGTATTTCCAGGTTAAATTTCAGCGCTCCTGCAACCTTTTCATTTTATCTTAAAGCAAGTAGTCGAGAATTTTCAATTTGAGGTGGCTTCGTAGTACGCGCCGAAAGAAGAAATGACAGAATTGTTATTATTATTGCTATTTTTAACCCAGGATAGCCTCTTCAGTTCATAATGGTACTTTTATCAATAAGAGTCCTGCTAAGGGGGTGTATTTAAAGCTCCCATTTGAGCTACGGAAGGCGTGTAAGCACAACAGCCACTTAACTAGACTATCGCCTAAGATATCAATTCTATTTTCATGCTGAGCGTTAGGCAGAAAGGATCTATTCACACTTTTATAGTCTCTCGCATGACTCAGCCGAGGATTGAACCTATGACCTTCGCACAGGAGACGAAAGCTCTACAACAAGGCTACCAGTCAGTTATCTTTGAACGGGAGAATATCGGTCACTTTCAGCTTGCAACACGGCCTCCTGGAACACACAAATCTTTGAACGAATTAGTTTAGCGATAAATAAAGTGTCCGTTCCAAATATTATATCAAATCTACGTAAAATCTCAAAACATAGAAGAAAGGTAACGCTTTCACGGTGCCTTGCTATTTATGAAAGCGTTGGGAGTAATATTGAGGACTGCGTAAGGGTGTAAAAAAGTCCGCAATTTTATAAATAAAATAATTGAATTGTAATTAAAGTAATTGAATAAGAGGCTTTATAAGAAAAACAATTTTTCTTAAGTTGAGGCTGAGATTATAGGTACTTTCAACTCCTAACTCGCAAGATATTAGGAATCTTGCTAAAAATAATTTTAGAGGCATAAACCATGGGTCCGGCTCCATAAATTTTCATGAAGTCTCCCTTAAAGTTAAGACACCTCCAGACATGAACCAGGTCTATCCTTTTCCCGCCAAAAGCTAGAGGTCTTAATTCAAATACGCATTATGTTCCATGAATATTTTTCCTTAAAATATCACTGTGCTACAGTATAAATACAACACGTGAAAATTGTTGTTTCGCCATAGTAAAAACATTTTATTAAGAACATTTAAAATGTACGATAAAGCCCCGCGGTCGATCAATTACAACACGTCAAATTCCTTCACCATCACAAATGCGATTAAAAGCAGCTAAAAAGAAAAGCGAACAACAAACATAAAAACACAGTTGGAAAAAGCAAATGAGATAGTTTATTTATAAAATTGACATTGCGTTACACGTGCTTATTGACAATCTTTGATTTTATTTTAAAATTATTTTTCTAAAATCTCCACCCGTATTAAAACTGAATCTCACATTTTGTTTTTAAAAAGCTTATTCGAGGCATGCGCACATAGTTGTTGGCATTATGAAGGTCTGCTGGGATAGTGGGAAACTACTTTGGACCTTGTGCCCTGTTCAGACTGAGAGGATAAGACCCATGACCAGTTACCAGGGCGGTGTCGCATTCTGAGAAACAGTCAGTAGTTCTACGCAACAAAGTTTTTTTATTTCACGAGGAAGTAGATAACTAGTAAAGGTAATAGATTTGTAACAGTATGGTTACAGGAAAAAATATAAACAAGGTTAAGCAGGTAGGAAAATACGTTCCAATTATTTGTCTTTACTCTTAACGCTAAGCTTGAAGCTATGTTCGACTTCTAGCCTACTTGAAAAGCATGTTTTCCACGAGCTGTAAAGCTCTTGCTTCTGTGATATTTAATGTAGAAGCATGGTACCACAATAATTCTATCTTTGTCGTCACTGAAACATTTGAAGATTTGTTCATATACCTTAAGGGAAGAAATTATTGCGAAAGAAAATATTGCGGACGAAAAGATTGCGGAATTCAAATCTAATTTTGTCGATTTCCAAGAAAAAGACGAGCTATATGAAGGTTTACAGGGGAATCCCCTCAATTATTTTCATCGAAAGAAATTTTCAAAGGAACAAATCTTAATGACCAAGATGAAAAAAATTTATGAAGCGTTTTTTCTGGAAAGATTCATGGATCATTGCTTCAAATTTGCAGTTTTAAATTCCGCAATTTCTTGATACAATACCAGATTCGCAATCTTTTAATTCCGCAATGTCATGACTGTATCACCAATTCGCAATCTTTAGTTCCGCAATTTACGATTTTTTCGACCATGAATTCGCAATCTTTAATTCCACAATCTTTTCTTCCACAAACTTTTTTCCCCTTAAGGTAACCCGTGAAAGATTCCGCAGAGGATCGCCCGTCGTACATAACACCCGCAGCAACCTTGTTCCCAGGGCATTTTGCATTGTTGTTGAAGTTGCCGTGATATGGGCTAAGGGGCCACAAGACCCTGCGACGAGGTTGCACCCGCAACGCTATTTCGTGCATTCCTGGTTAAACATGAAGGGGGTTATTACTATGATTATAAGTGCCATTTTAATGGCGTTTTTGATTGCAAAACCACCGGTTTTTAATATTGGCTCAATTAAAAATACGGATAAAAAGTGTTGCAAGTGTTAAAAAGAGTAACTAGCTGAAACCCCCCAATCCGCGCTGTTGCTTTTTCAAGCACGTCTACAACCTCGTCCCCAAGACTATTTGCTTCTCAATAACGCTGCGCTTTCTGATACGGTAAAAGGTGCTGGAGTCGAGCTTGGCACGTCTAAGCATTTCTTCCCTATATTAAGAAGTTTATTTTTATGGCTGTGTTTATTTAGCTGTTGCTGGTTCAGCATTAACGTACGGTCTCATGTCAGTTGATCTTGAGCAGAAAATTGGTGTTACCAGGGTAAACAAAGATATAACGTCAGGACAAGCTTTTGGATTGGAACTCTTGTTCACATTTCTACTCGTGTTTTTTGTGTTCTCCATCACTGATGAGAAAAAGAAAGTCGAACCTTATGGAATCACTCTTGGGATTGGAATTGTTGTTTCGGTAGCACATTTCGCTTTGGTAAGTAAACAGCAACAAGAATGATACGCAAAATATTTTCTTTCGCAAAGGATAGTCTTTTCTTATTAAAAATTGAAATGTATTCATAAGCCAAAGCTCAAAAAAAAGGTTTGGATATGTCAAGACTTTTTTTCTAAGACCAAAGGCATTTCAGGCTTTGGCTGCAATTTCAAAAATACATCCCCGAACGTACTCTACGGTTAGCACTCCACCCTTGTGAACACTAAACTCTATACAGTTGAACT
Source organism: Hydractinia echinata (assembly GCA_030067915.1). NCBI lineage: Eukaryota > Metazoa > Cnidaria > Hydrozoa > Anthoathecata > Hydractiniidae > Hydractinia > Hydractinia echinata. Next base: position 186,643 of record JASGCC010000334.1, on the reverse strand, counting down.
CATGTAAATCGACCTCTCATAAATCGACAAATCATGTAAATCGACCAAATTCTTCGGTCCCTTCAGAATGAAACCTTACAACAAAACTCCTTTAATTCGACAACTCATGTAATTCGACCAAATCGTGAGACCCCCTGAAGAGTCGAATTACATGATTTCAACTGTATCAATAATGCCTGTTGATAGTCTGTTCAAAATGGTTGCACACAGCTTTATTTCGAGATAAAGTGTAGTGTATATAAACACACCAATTTTTAACAATTCATACATATACATATACTTATTGTTATCCTGTGGGAAAATACACTGCGATGTACATATTTCGTGCAAACTTAACACAAAGGAGCAATTTGGCAGCCATTTTAAACAACTACTGATTACTAAAGAGATCCCTATAAAGTCCGTGTAACATTGTCGTGAGTTCCGCTCTATTTTGGCTAATTTTTACGTTCCATTTTTTAGATCCCCTACACCGGAAGTTCAATTAATCCAGCTCGATCATTCGGACCAGCACTTATATTAAATGACTGGAAAGACCATTGGGTGAGTGAGGCAAAGAAAAGCGTTTAGCCATTTTGCTTGCTCATTGCTTCATCTACTGCGAATGTACAAAAAAAGTTTGTTTCACGATATATCCTTACTATATTTTTGATTCATCCTCGACCCTAATGCGGGGATAAAACTCGAAAGGATATATCTCTGGAAACGAGAATGATTTTGATTTAAAAATTGAAGATCTAATATTGCTCTCAAATTTTTATGCACCGTCAAGACACGCCCCAAAATTTCAACCGTTTAACTGAAAGGCCGTTTCTGGAGATTAGCTTTATATATCAAGAAACACGAAATGTATTTTTAAGGGATATCTAGCAATCAGAGTTAGATAAACCTATTTTTTCCCTTACTTTTTATGGTTCGAGAAGGGATAGTTTGTCTGAAAGGGAGTTTGTTTAAGGTGGCAGTTATTAAATTTTAAATTTTTTCAGGTATTTGAGGAATCAAAAAACGAAGTGCTTATGTGAATTAGCATTTCCCCCCATTTTTTTTAGGTATACTGGGTTGGACCAATGCTTGGAGGAGCAGTTGCACCTCTCGTTTACGACAACTTTCTTTACGTTGATGACGAAAAAAGTAATGACAGTGATATTACAGAACTTCAACCTTTACGAGAAGATGTGGCTGTATGAAAGAAGAAAAAGAAGCAGAAATTAAATTATTCCAAAAATAATAGTTGCACTAGTTTCATCACCCTCGTCCCCAAAGATTTTTGCCTTTTTGATATGAGAGACTTTTCTTATATCGAAAAGGCAAAAAAAATCGGTGACGAGGCTGCTAGTTTTATGTCACGGCAATAGGTCTGATTTTTATAAATTAATTGTAGATATGCGCACCCTCGTCCCCAGGGTTTTTTGCCTTTTTGATATGAGAGAGGCACAAAGGCAAAAAAAACGTGAGGACGAGGGTGTAGATATGCGTAGATGCGTAGAAATGATAATAAGATTTCAACTAACTGTTTACAAAGTTTCCGTTCTATTATATCAGCCCCATAATTGGACAACATTTCAATTGCGTAAATGAATGAACTTAACGGGGTACTAGTATCTGTAGATGTAAAAGTTGTATGGATTTGTTCTGAATGAAAGCACAAATACACGACAAATTCGGGCGACATTTTGGCAGGATCAAGAGATTTATGTACGGTTGGAGCATTCGCTGAAAGTAAATACATACAGCAAAAAAATCCAACAACCAAGTCTGGTAAGTGTAGAGTGTACATTCGTGTAAGCAACCTGCTTACCAACCTCCCTGTTTACATACAGTATATATGTAGGTGCATAAGCAACCCGCTTACCAATCTCCTCGTGTACATATAGTATATATGCGTGTATACGCAACCCGCTTACCAATCTTCCGGTGTACATATAGCATATTTGTGAGTATTAGCAACCTGCTTATCAATCTCCTCGCGTGTGTATAAGCAACTTGCTTACCATTCTCCTCGTGTACATATAGTATATACATGTGTGTATAAGCAACCTACTTACCAATCTCCTCTGTGTACATAAGTATATGCGTGCATAAGCAACCTGCTTACCAATCTCCTGATGTAAATACAATGTACATGTGTAAAACAACCTGTGTACCAATCAAATTCATGTATATTTAAAAATTTGTGAGAGTTATTGAATAAGAAATATCACATACTCCGTACTATATAAATATTATATAAACCTTATACCTTTTATACAAGCTTCAATCTTTTCTAACAACTCAACAATTTGGGTCTAAAAATGTTCAATTTCTAGTTATAAAAATTAGTATTCTTCCTTCCTCTAAAGTTTCAATAAAATACACATGTCGAAAATCTACTCCTGTGTGATCACACGTCACAAAAACAGGTAACAAACTCGGTAGGTTTAACTAAAGAACTACCTCAAAACAAACTCGATCCCTGGGCCTGTTCTGAATGATGAAAAAATACCAACCTCGTGGGTACTGTGGCCCCTGAGCCGTTATCACGGAGTGGCCACCAAAAAGCAAAATGCCCTGGGAACAAGGTTAGAGAAAATATTACATACCCTGGAATCGAGGTTGGCCTGAGCATGACTTTTTTCTTATAATTTGGTAGATTTGAATTTTGTGATTCTCACAAATAGTGTATTTAAAGAAAACCATTAGAAGTTTGGGAAGGAAATTATGAGATTTTGTATGCACGTAAATATTTAAGTTTTGTAACTAATTTAAATATACAATTGAAAAACAATACTCAGAAATAAACAATTAATAATTAAGCGCGTAATGAAGATTTTTTTTGACAGGGAGAAATAAGAATGAGACAGTTTTTAAAATTGTGGAAAGTGGTTTCATAGGTGAGTTACTGAGTGTAAGGTTCTTTAAAGGGAAAGAAGTTTAAAACGAGTATAAAGTCGAAATAGTGGGAACTTGATCAGCATAATCTTCTGTATAACAAAATTAACCTCAAGAGATTTAGATTTTCAAGGCTAATAGACGTGTCTGCTTTGGTATAAGAGTTTTCTTTCTTTTTTATGAAAGAAACATCTAACTGAAATTATTTATTATTTTACTAGTTCACATACCTCAAGGAAATTAATTTTCTCAGGAATTAGTTTTTTGAGAAATTCGTAAAATTTACTAAACACTAATAATAATAATGGGTACGTGAATTTTGAAAGAGTATAAATTAGGACAAAATGTAACAAAGTTTTTTTTTTCGTGAAATGTGTGAAATTTAATTTTCGCAAAATATTTAGAAGTCTAAAAAATAGGTTCTCGCGAACCATAAGTTGTTTTTTGTTTTTTGTTAAAACTGGTTTGGCGCCAACCCTTTTAACTTCCTTTTTGTATTGTTTTTGCTTGTTTTTTCGCTAAAAGGTGAGATCAATTAGTAATTGCGAATAGGAAATTGGAACCGAGTGGGGAAGCCTGAGAGTTACTTTAAGAATTTAGATATAAATAAATAAAGGTTTTCAAGAAAAAGAAATGAAAGAAAATATAAATAATTTAAAAAGTGGATTACCACAATGAACATATATATTGAAAACGAAAACACGAATTGACCAAAGTAAGATCAGAGTAAGCTTCATTTCTTGTTTCCGGCGCCCCTTACATGGCTTTTTTTTTCTTTTGCTACATTAAAATATATATATATGTACGTAACGCGCATGCTCGATATATATCGTCTAAAACCATTACAATGGTAATTTTGCATATTACTTATCGTGGTTTCTAAAAAGAACTTCTAGTTTTTCCAGGTCAACCATCTTTTATATCCGAGTTGTATCAACCACGTCCCCAGGGCATCTTGTATCTTTTCTGACATCGATACGAACAAGCCCTGGACAAGGTTGGAGCTTCATCCACCCTGTTCTTCTAAACGTAACAGATGGCGCCAATTTGATAAAATTTCCACACAAAAGAAAAACCACTACGAACTAATCGATTATGTTTTCTGTTTTTCTTTTTATTCTTTGTTTCATTAATAATTATCAACTACATATAAAAGATTTAATCCCATGGTCAATAAAATTTATTATGCTCGACAATAATAACAAAACAAGAAAAAAGGGCGTACTGAAAGTTTGGATGCAAATCTAACACACTTTTTTGCAGGGTCATCTTGTGCTTGTGTACTGTGTGAAAAAGATTTTCCACGATGCAGATCGAATCAGGCTTCGACAAAATTAAATCTTTGGAGTTTTGGAGAGCAATCGCTGCTGAGTTTGTTGGATGCATCTTTTTCCTACTTTGTGTAACATCAGTTGCTTTAAGTTGGGGAAATTCACCAGCATCGGTTTCATCAAACAATGTTGAAATTGGCATAGGAATCGGTTTAGCTATCGCCTCGCTTGCCCAAGCATTTGGTCATGTTAGTGGAGGGCATTTAAATCCTGCTGTATCCCTTGGTATGATTGTTGGAGGAAGAATCTCCATCATAAAAGGCTTACTTTACATCGTGGCTCAATGTGTTGGAGGTATGTTTGTTTGTTTCTAATAGCAACTACTGCTATCCGTCATGAGTTAACATCAGTTTTAATTGGCGTATTTTTAATTATCTCATACTTCTAGCGTTACCCCTTTTAACGCCCGACATGTTACGCCAATAAGCTCCTAAGATAAACTTTGTTTGCTCGCTTCATACTAATGTTTCCTTCTCACTTTGGCAGTTTCGTTCTATTAATCTAGCTATTATTGGCGCAGCCCTTACGTATGGTCTTACTCCAAGAGGTCATCGCGAGTCACTTGGAGTGACTGATTTAAACAAAGACATTTCTCCAGGACAAGGCTTTGGATTGGAATTTCTATTCACATTCTTACTTGTGTTCTTTGTGTTCTCCATCACGGATGCAAAAAAGAAAGTCGAACCTTATGGAACCACCCTGGGAATCGGCATCGTCATAACAGTGTGCCATGTTTGTTTGGTTAGTACTTTATTTATTTACTGTTTTTCTGATTAAACAAATATGGCGCCCATAAGAACAAACGATAGCAAGGATGAGAAAATAAGGAATATATTTTCAAGATGTCCCCTTTTTGAAAGTTCTCGATAAAGGAAAAATGTGTAATATTAAAAGAGAGAGTAAGAGATCCGGCAAGGGGCCGAAATATTTGTTTGATAGGGTCAACAGGGCATCTTGTATCTTTTCTGACATCAGGACACCGATAGTTTGTCTCGCCGTCCCGATACAAAACAGAGACAACACGCGCTGGGAACGAGGTTGGGATTGAGAGTATTCTAGATAAAAGACTTCGTTGTAATAATCATTCAACGCTTTTTTTATTGCTCCTTATACCAGTCATAGTTCCTTTATTAAAATAGAAACTGAAGCGAAAAATCCAGTCTTATATTGCAGTTTTAACTACCGCTAATACCAAATGTAAATTTAGAAGGATTTATTTTTAGATTCCCTACACAGGTTGTGGTATTAATCCGGTTCGATCATTCGGACCAGCTGTAGTAATGAACATGTGGGATAATCATTGGGTAAATGAGAAAGCACATTGTTTATTAGAAATTAAAAATTACACTTCTTGAGCTCTATTCCACTTTTTATTAACTTCTAAACACCCCTAAATTCCTTTTTTAGGTTTATTGGGCTGGACCAATGGTTGGTGGTGCAGCTGCTGCTGTTATATATCAGTTAATTTTCTTCGTAAAGGACGAAGATTGCACGCAAAAGGAGGAGTGTAAGGAGCTGGAGCAATTAAATGGAGAAACAGCGTAAACGTTATTATATAAGATCACTATCACTCTCCCCCTTTGAGTTTGAAACTATTTCTTATGAGCACAAATATCGCTGGTATATTTAGCCTCTTCAGGTTCTAAACGATGTCATATAAGAAACAATGCCAATTTTGGTGATATGTACGACCCTCCTCCACTGCGTTTTTACGTCACTTTTGTTCTACAAATAAAATTTGGAAATGTCAGCATTAGAGATCCGTTATTCTGTGAAAAAAAAACCGCGGTTATTTTTTGTTTTGTTTCTTTAAAAATTTTTGAAGCGATACATATAACTTATTTGTGTGCAATGAAATAATGTAAAAATTGCACGTATAGTATTACAAAATCTGATAACTTGTATATTAAAAAAAAATGTAAATTTGTTGTTTCAACTTTACTGCTAGGAAGCTTCGCGTCCATTGCTGCACGTTTTAGGTCGATGACTTTAACACATGTCACGCTCGGTCAACAGAAATAAAGGCCAGTTGACGCAAAATTCAAAAAAAAAAATAATTGATAAACGCCAAATCATGTGATAAAACCTTTTATCTAATAGATTTTTATATTTTAGCAGTTCCCATTACCCAAATTCTTAACCTCGTCCCCAGGGCTTGTTAGTTTTTTATATTTGGACAAGGTTCTGCTTATATAAAATAACAACTTAACAAGCTCTGGAGACGAGGTTGCTGGATTTTAACAATCTTGTGGTACTCAGTCCTTAAAAATGTTCAGGTTTTCCTTTACCAGAGTACTAGGTACATAGTCAGTCAAACGTAGTCAGTTAGGAACTAATTAGTCGAGGAAAACATAAACTGATTGCAGATCGGGTTTTAGTGAAAGGCGCAAAGGGGTCTGGGTACGAAATTTGACACTGATGGATTTACCTGATCATGGTACAGAACATAGATAAGATGTTAAGCCGCTACGGAATTCCATATAAAACACCCCCTGGCCAACTTAAATAAATAAGGTATTAGATAGTCACTAGGGTATATAATACGGGGGTATATAAAACAAGTATTCACAGTATTTAAAACTAAATCGATTTTTTATCTTTCTATTACTCTCCGATATAATTATCTCTTAAAAAGGGCAATGTATTGTTTTAGCTCAGTCAACAACAAAAAATATTTAAATGATTTAAACATCTCACACAACGTTGAAAACATCACAATTTGTAAGAGAGGGTGTTTCTTACGACATAATGGCTATCGAGGTAGGTTTGGATGAGATCAAAACAACTTCATTTTGGAGAGCAGTTGCTGCTGAGTTTGTTGGATGCATCTTTTTCCTACTTTGTGTAACATCAGTTGCTTTAAGTTGGGGAAATTCAAAATATTCTGTTTCATCAAACAATGTTGAAATTGGCATAGGAATCGGGTTGTCTATCGCCTCTCTTGCCCAAGCATTTGGTCATGTTAGTGGAGGACATTTAAATCCTGCTGTGTCACTTGGTATGATTGTTGGAGGAAGAATCTCCATCATAAAAGGCTTACTTTATATCGTGGCTCAATGTGTTGGAGGTAAGTGCATTTTAAAAAACAGAGGTAGTACAAAACCTGAGGTGTCAACGCTTTGGAATTATCTTTTTTTAATACACGTTACATCCTTGCCAAGGGAGATAATTTGAAAGCCATGAGGACATGTCAACTGCTCAACTGGAGGTACAACAAACGATTCACACAGTTGAGTTAGTATTACCATCCTAGGAAATATACTTTTTAACTGCTGGACTGAAATACCGCACTTAACAGCTTGCCTTCAGCCTTGTGCATGCAGAAAATATCCCCAACTTGTTTACCGAATGCCGTGATTGAGACTTGTTATTTACGACGCAAATTAGTTAAGGATTTGTCCGATAATGATCTTTATAAATCGTGTTACCTGTTTCTAATTAGTACGCTGTAATATTTTTTTAGCTGTTGTCACAGTTACTAATCTCACTTTTGAGTCAGCCTCGTTACCATGTTTACCATGTTACCATGCACGAGGTTTTTAAACGTAAATAAATTCTGTCGTTTTTCTTACGGGATGTGGGAATTAAAATAAATTATATAATATCATGTCAGACTGATTAAAAAAAGGTACCGATAAATTCCCAATACACAAAATTTGTGAGGTCTATTTTATAAGATCTTATCTCTGAAAATTGCTAAAAAAACTAATGAATTAATTAAGCAAGAGATATAACTTTGACAACTTGTTTATCTCTTCAAACTTTTTAGTTATTCATATTAAACCTTGCTCAGACCAGGTTGTATGTAGGGGGCGAAAAAAGTGCCAGGGACAAAGATTCGGTTATATGTCATAAATATCTGATGATAACTTGGACTCAATAAAGTAATACTTTGGATCTATTATTCAGCGTATGTTTTTGATGAACGCCCTTGGGCGTAAACTGTATTAGTAACAAATGGCGTTAAGTACTCTAACTTTAAACGTAAGAATCCACAATTAAACAACTTCGGTAAATAAAAATAATCTAGCTATTCAAAAAGTGTACCCCCTGGAATTTTTTAAAACGATATGCTAATATAATTGTTTCCATCTCGCATTTGCAAAACGTGATATTTGTTCGAGATGTCCGAACTAGGAGAATTTGGCTTGAGATAGAGGCAGTGCGATTGACATTTCTGAAGTTAAGCTTAGTTGGTAGCTAAAACACTTAAACACACTTTAGAATAAAAATTTCGAGGTCCAAAACTAACACAAATAATTTATGTTTCCGGGGGAATTAAATTTTTCTGTCAAAATTCAAATGATCGTCTCCGAGACGCCTATTATTTCTGTCTCTTGGGAACGGCAGTTCAATCCGCAGAGCAATTGACCCATGCGTCCAAGAGGTCGTTAGTTCCATCCCAACTGGGATAGCTGGGTAGAGATATCAGATTTATGCAGCTCAAATGGGAGCTTTAAAGGCTCTGAAACTACGTAGGTGGTTCCTCCTAAAACAATTGACAGGGTGTATCCCACGACATTAGGGAGGCTATGGTTAGAAAATATAAAACAAAACAAAAAAAACACCTCGGGGAGAAAAATCTACCCTAGCACAGGTTCACTCCCTTAACGATATGGAAATACGGCGAAAGGTAGTCTGTTCGTGTACCATGGATGTAAACCACAAATATTTGGCTGATTTGTGGAATATTTAAAAAAATTAAGTCCTTCCTTATCATAGGAATATCTAGTTTTGAACTCAACTTTTCAACACCACACGAACAGTACAAACAGCCTGTTCATATCTAAATCATCAAATTTAAAATTTATCCGCAAAGTAACTACAACGTTTCCTTTACGTAACCTCAAAATAGCCAAGCACTTTCAGAGGTTAAAAGCACATACTTTTACTGTGCATGGGATATTCTAAATGCGTACCTTAGATCAAAAGAACTTCGTTATTTGCAACAATACTAACGGTAATAAAGGTCTTCTCTTTGGAAATTTATTCCTCCTTTCTAGTGTTACAGCTGTTAGTTTCTTTTGACGTTACCGTTGCAGCAATAGAATTAGGTCCATGAATATGGTATTCTTAATTTTGGAACATTTCCGATATCATGTTTCCTTGCAAACTGTGTCTGAAAAGTTGAAGACATAGATAAATAGATGTGCATACTTTGGCTAACCTCAAATAAATAACGAGGGATATACCCTGTCTATTATTTCCAGGAGGGGCCATGGCTTAGATGGAAAGTTTTGGAGTATTTAATGCTCATTTTGAGCTACGCAAACACAATTAGGGTCTGCACTCTACCAGATAATCTCCAGCAACATCCAACGGCCCATACAGTGTGTCATCTCCCCCATTTCGCCCACTGGGGGTTAACCAGGAGCTATGGTAACATTCACTCGCCCATACTGGATTGCAGCCAAGGGGAAACGAACCCTGGTCTCCTATATAAAGTGCTGGAGTTATAAACACTAAACTAAGGCGCCATCAATTTATAAACTCAATTAAAACTTAGTCAGTGACCATCCGTAAAAGATAATTTGCTTCTGCCATGACAGTAGTTTTAAATATTTGGGCTGAATACTTTTATAACAACTTTTTTCTCCATGGTTTCTAATCCTATTTTCTGTACTGTCAAAAATTTGTCACAGCCCAATGCTGTGTTGGAAATTTTAAGAATTTTATGGGACGCACTGAAGTACAAAATTAGTTGAACGACGCGTGAATTTTTTTCATAAAATTTTAATTGTGGTACTTCTAGAAGAATTCTGTTTGTGACTTCAATATCGACTATGACGGAAAAAGGGGGAAAACAAGATTTGACATGTGATTTATGTCTAAAGTTATAAAAAAATATTGGCATATGAGAAAAGTGAGACCCGATACCCTATGTGATACCCGAGACCCGATACCCTGACACCGATACCCAATACCCTGATACCGATACCCGATACCCGATACCCTGATTTTTTTACTTCTTGATTTTTTTGGGCGATGTTTTATTTTAATGAAAATCCTAATTTTTTCTCATTATTTTCTTGTTTTTTTAACGTAACATATCAGAGATGATATCAGAGATGATATGTTGGTTTATTCGAAGAAAGGGGCACGTTCGATAAATGAATAATTAATGAGAACGTCCAGATTTAAGCGATAATGCGAAAATGCCTGTTCGATGGATCGAATGAAAGGAAAAAGCAAAGAGTAAAGGTCGTGTTTTTACCATCAACGCAACCTATTCCACCTTCAACAACAGTGAATAAAACCAGCAGCACCTGTACCGACAGATAATGGTTATGTCTTGTTCCTTCTCATCTACACCCACAAAAATGTATCAACTTGCTATGGTTGTGGAGGAAAATTTCAGTCAAATATTCCATCGGACAATATACAAAATTTAATCGTGGTTTCGAAAACCAAAAGGAGTTATTTCGACCCTACAACGAAAAAATAAACATTCTCTAATGAATTTAAAAAAAGTCTATTATGACTTTAATCATTCATGTTTGAGCAGACAAAATAATTTTTTTGATGCTAGTTTCATTGTAGTTCCTGGTGATATAAAACCATTGTTGAGCCAGCAGCATATTCGCATATTACGTGCAACAAATATTTCCGTATAACGAAGAAATATACATATCAAAATGTGTTTTTACTATCGTTCATATTCAACAACAACAACAACAAAAGTGATAATAAAAAAAAATCAGGGTATTGGGTCTCGGTTATCGGTTTCAGGGTATTGGGTCTCGGATCTTGGGTATCGGGTGTCGGGTATCGGGTATCGGGTATCGGATATCGGGTATCGAGTATCGGGTATCGTGTATCACATAGGGTATCGGGTCTCACTTTTCTCATATGCCAAAAATATTAACAAAATAAAGTAGTTGATGTAGTTGAGTTTATCTTATTTTAGGAGTTGTAGGTTCTGCTTTAACCTACGCATGTACACCATACAAATGGCAAGATTCACTTGGTGTTACAAGTTTACATAAAGATGTTAAAGTCGGACAAGGATTTGGCATGGAACTACTCTTCACTTTCTTGCTAGTATTTTTTGTGTTCTCCATCACTGATCCTAAAAAGAAAGTAGAAGCATATGGTACAACATTGGGTATTGGTGTTGTTATCTGGGTATGCCATGTGTGCTTGGTATGTATCTATATATAAGTATACAAAATATGTTAATGAAGTCTGGACTATAGGTATTGGATACTTAACTCCAATACAAGACGACCAGGCCTTTTACAGGTATAATTTTTGAATTAGATTCCGTTCACTGGATGTGGAATAAATCCCGCACGTTCATTCGGGCCAGCTGTTGTCATGGATTCATGGAGAGATCATTGGGTTCGTTGTTTATTTTTGTCTTTTTATTCTTGTTGTTCTTTTTTTTCTATAAAAAATATATGAGCAACGATTTTGCATCACAATGCTTAGTACACCCACTCCGACATTTCGTGCCGTCTTAAATGACTTTACCGCATGTTTAAAAATAGTTTTCTATGTATTAAAGAAATGTAGCGTGTATATTTTAGATTTACTGGGCTGGACCGATGCTTGGTGGTATTCTTGCCGCACTCGCATATACGTTCTTCTTCTTCGAAAAGGATAAAAACGACACAGCATACGTTGTTGCAGATGTTCCGCTAAAAAGAAATTCTTCTGCTTAAAAAATGTATCTTTTTGTAACATTATTTTTATTAGTTATTTTCTTTCAGATTTTTTTTCAGGTAGTGAAGTGCTTAAGAAAATACTTTACATGTTTTTGAAATTTTTGATAGCTCACTATGTTTTGGTAATTTTTATTCTCCATAGGTCTCATAAATATAGTACAAGATAACGTTACAAAATTTATTCTTCTAATGATATTTAACCTACGTTTGATTGTATGTAAGGCCATATTAGATATGGATCATGGTTAATACAGGACGTACTTATGCAGAGGATGCGGTTTCATTCATTCCAGGGGGTTAAAATCTGTTGCATGGTGATGCCTAGTATTATGGTATTTAGTTGATTTATAAAATATAGTATGTATCTTTACTCCCTTGACGTTTAATTTTTTTTTAGTTATGTATGGCAAAATATTTAAAAAATGCTCATCCGAAAGATAAATACTTGCGAAACACGATTTTCTAATTTTTATATACCCTTAAAGGACGGCCTGTTTTTGAAAAGAAACCTCCAAAAAATTATAAAGTTTTTTGCTAAAAAAAATAGACAAACAGAATTTTAATAAAGTTGTATATACTGTTCAAATTGATAAGGTGTTGATGCGATACCAAAATATATATAATTGGGTCCAAATAAAAACCATTTGCGCAACACTTTAGGTAAAATGCATTCAAACACATAGAAAATCTTACAAACGATAAATTATATTAACTCCTCCTGATAATAAGACTCCAAAATAGTTTTCACAACTTTCCTTAAAGGAAGAAAACAGTATTGCTGATCCAAGAAGGATAAAATATTTCTTCTTATTATTATTATTTCGCCGTTAAAGAATTTGCATTTTTTCGTAAAAATAAATACAAAACTATAGCTGTTTGTAGAATCTAGAAATATGTGATTGCATATCCTTAGGTGCAGCTAGAGTAGTTAAAAATGGCAGGAGCAAGAAGAAGACTGTAGTAGTCTTATCACCAAGCCCCTAAAAATTTTCACTATTTAATCAAGTATGCATTTGATTAAATGGTAAAAAAATGATTGGTGATGTAATCTGGTAAATAGTACAGCTTAGTTAGGGGCCACTCAATAATTACATAACGCCTGAGGGTGGGGAAGGGCATGATCGTTTTTGTTACGAACTGTTACGAAAACTTAGAGGAATGGGGGGCAGAGCTCTTTTCTTATGTAACAGAGAATTTTTAGTTATGATGCACATGTTGAATTTGTTTTTTTCCCTCTAGACATACGCAACTACCAAAAATGTCATCTTGTGTGCTGAATAAGTGGCCCTGTTATATCCTTTTCTCATATTGGACCACTAGTTTGCCTAATTATTTGTTACATGAAGGTTTTTGGTACTATAGAAATGAATAGATGAGGTCTTAAGATTCAAAATATTACGTAAAAAGAAGGGAGGGTGGGTGGGTGTTACTAGATTTGTATCGATGCGTCACAAGGGTGAGGTGGATGGTAAAAAATGGAGTTTAGGTATTACGTAATTATTGAATGGCCCCTTAAAAAGTGTATGCGTATACATAATATAGAAGTCTGTTTTTCCGTTTGGAGAATAAAAAAGAGTAGAAAATTGAAAATTGTACATACACCTATAATATGACAACCTTTGAGTTTGTGCTCAACTTTGAGACATAAAAACTGAATTTAAGTAACTTTCTTCAACTCTAGATGCCGTAGTAAATGCACTTGATGCAGTAACATAACAACGTCTGTTCTTATTAATGATTTGGTGCTGAGCTTTTAAATTGCAAAATCCACTAAATAAATGGAATTTACGTGTCTTCCACAAAATAATACGAAATGATACGAAAGGTATTTTAAAATTCTTTAGACACTATATAACCTATAAAATATATATTTGTTAAGTTAAAACTAGAACACTTGTGTGCTTTTTCGCATAACTATTGCTACTAACATTACCTTTGACCTTTGTAATTTGCTATTTCCTACGAAACATTTTTGATCTAACATAACTACAAAAAGAAAATTTGTATTTCCAATAGTGTATGCCAAATGTCAAGTAAAGTACTTCATCTTCTTTTTGTTGTTGTAGAAGACAGTGATGGAATAATATCGAGACATATTATACTCCTAATGTATTTTATTCTTCAAGTAATGAAAATAAAAAAGATAAAGTAATAGTGATAAACAACGTGTAGCTTTTCTTTCTTTAATTCAATACTTTTATCGTCAAATCTTTAATTTTGCAGAGAAATCCTTTATGAAGGATTGAGATAAACATTGAAAAATCTTTCCAAGGTTATTATATTAGAACTATATTAGTACTTAAATTGGTCAATTGAAAGAGATGTAAATGACATTTAAAAAAAGTTAGGCCACGATGGGATTCGAACCCACAATCTCCCAGGTAGGAACCGGTTGCCTTATCCATTAGGCCACGCGGCCATGAATTTTCAACACATTTCAATTGTGATTCCTCCAGAAATATATGTAAACAATTGCATCACGAACAGAGTAAAATTAGTACAAAAAAATATACATCTATATGTTAGTAACTTCAGCGTACGCAGCTTTGTATTAGAGTACGTATTATTGATCCGATGCCAGGTAGAATAGCTTTTGATTCACAGAAAAGTGTTTAATTTGTGATTCAGTCATATAGAATTGTATGTATGGACTAAATTGACCAGTGTTTAATTAAAACTAAGAAAGTCTCATCTGTTTTTTAATAACCTGTGACCATGCGGTGCTAAACTACCAGATCGAAAACAAAAACCTGTTGCAATGAAACTAAACTTGGGCGCTGGTTAACATCATTTCCGAGTTGTGACAAAACCTTAGCAAAAGTAATGCTATTCCGATCAATGTTAATGCCACTGCTCCCGGAAAACGTTTTTGGACAAACTGGTTTAAACCTTTTATTCTAGAGAAACAAACAAAACTAAATTCTTCTGTCCTAAAGTTTCGATAGATAGGTGGGGTAGCTAAATGTGAGAGAAATTCTGAGCTATCTCAGAACAAGACTGCGCTGTCTTTTTCCACATTCTGCACCATGGCCCTCCTCAGCGGAAGAAATAAGCATGCATTTGTAACTTATAAAATAGCTTTGATTCTTTCTGTTAAAGAAATATACATGTCGTTGTATAATCCACTGTTGTCAGTTGGTTTACGGGAACTTCCGTTGACGCTTTTAAATATAAAGTCCCAGCTGTAGTATATGTCCAAACGCATATAATTACAATGCATAGTGCGCATTATATGGGAATAAAAACATACCTTTCGAAACCTAAGCCATATAAAGCGAAAGCTCTAACGGACACTTTTCTCAGGTACCAATAGTATGCGATATAGAAAAATTTCATTGTAATACATGCAAAGAATTTATCACTTGGAAAAACCTGCTTTCATCTGATAATTTTTCCTTTTACTCCATTACTTGAGACACAAATGACATTGCACCGGCATCATATGTTTCATTAACCTGATTTTGACCCTTTGCTATTTGCTACTTCCGGTTTCTTTAAATTGTTTTTGATCCAACGTAACCACAAATAAAATTTGTGTTTCTTAGAAAGCATTTCAGCCATTTTGATCGTAGACGTTAATAAAAAACGGGCTCGAGTCATTTTATACTGTTTACGGCAGCCATTTTAATCTGAATGAGCATCTTTTCTCTTGAGCGAAAAATCAATTTCCATTCACGTCCAACTCGAGAGAGAAAAACTCGCCAGATTTTTGCGCTCGAGCAGAAAATGCAGTCGTATGGAAACCTACCTTTAGACAGAGAATGAAAAACAGTTTTTTTTTCTATTGTACTTTTATGTAGCTAATCTTTCTCTCAAATTAGAGATATGGTGTAGTGGTAGCGCATTCGGCTTGTAAGGTTTCAGGTTCGACTCTCCACTCCGTCGCACTTTAAATGTAGTGTTATCAGCCTATTTGGTCCAATCTACTGACCGCTAACAGGCTTGTGTGGTAGGCAAGCAAGATAGAGCAAGCTATACGAATCCCCAATGACCTTAAAACTTCCCGTTACTTCCCGTTACTTCCCGTTACTTACTTACTTACTTTTTTTGTTATTGTAATTTTAAAGTTTGTCAGTTCCCGCGCATAATTATTCGAAATTTGAAATACAGCGCGCTCATTGGTTTTTAATAAACAATTAACATCGCGCTATAATTGGTTATTAAATTTTAATTAATCTTCTCAAAAGACGTAAATAAATATGGCGCACTTTTGGAAGCAAATAGAAAACAAAAAGAATCAAAATTGATATGCTATTTGTGTCATCTCGCACACATTAAAAATGTGTCAAGAAAGTTTTAAAGTAAATCTTTTAAGAAAATGCAAACGCTCTAGCCAATTATCTTGTGGTGAAAATTTTATTTATTAAGACCTCATGCAAGACATACATCTATATAATAATACGCCAGTTCCGTGTGTCTGTAACAGGCAAAGTGGATGTGTTTATTTTCCTTTGATGTCGCCGAAAAAGTGATGTCTCAAATGTTAAATTTTCTGACGTTACGGCGCGACGTCACTAACACTACTTTAACGTCAATATCCTATACTAGTCTATAAAGCCCGTGGAGAAATCCACTTAGGCAAAAGGTCAATAAAAAGAAAGTTGTTTTAGATGTTTTGCTGACGTCAGCAGTGCAGTGCAGATAAAAAAATTCGCGAAATTTGTTTATTCTTTGTCTGTAATGTGTAGAGGTTGAAATGCTGGTTAAAATAATGTACAGGATCATATGTTCTCGACGAACGCCTAAGGAGATATCAGGGATTAAAAATTTTGCTGACTTCAGCAAAGACCCGTCAAAACCTTAAAAATTTTTTTTAGAAATTTGTATACCTGTTGCCTTCATCGTATATATCTTGAAACGCTGATCAAGAAAATGTATAGGATATCATGCATCTTTGACAAATGGTTGCAGAGATATTAGGGTTTGAAGGTTTTTTGATGACGTCATCAACCCGTCCATTCCGAAACGGATTTGGGGACCCAGGTTTGGGAAAATTACCCAAATTGGTCCTAGGTTGTCCCTAGTTACCCACGCGGTGAAAAATCATTGACGTCACCACCTCGTTTCCAAGTTATTTGGCCTCAAAGTTTTAAGTGCACTGTAATGGCTTCATTAATTTAATATAGAATAAGTAGTGTTATTGACTTCGTGCCGTAACGTCATAAAATTTAACATTTGAGACATAATTTTTTCGGCGACTTCAAAGAAAATTTCGGCGACATCAAAAGGAAATGAGGATATCCACTATGACCGTCACATACACTTGGTATTATTATATAAGACTAGTCGATAAGGCCCGTGGAAAAATCCACTTAGGCAGGATAACAGAGAAAAACAACCGTCATTTAAATTTTGCTGACGTCAGCAGAGACCTGTCAGAACACAAAATTTTTTTTTCAGAAATGTGTATGCCTGTTGCCTTCATCGTATAGATCCTGAAACGCTGATCAAGAAAATGTATAGGATCGTGTACTTGTGACAAACGGATGCAGAGATATTAGGGTTTAAAGGTTTTTTTATGACGTCATTAACCCGTCCATTCCGAAACGGATTCGGTGACCCAGGTTTGGAAAACTTACCCAAATTGGTCCCAGGTAGTCCCTAGTTACCCACGCAGGAGATGACGTCAGTTATTTCCACCCGTTTCCAAGTTATTTAGCCTTAAATTTAAAAGTGCAATGCAATGGCTTCACTAATCTTAATATACCTTCCTTTGACGTCAATATTGCTCTAACGTCAAAGTTTGATAATTTACAGAACAAATTTATAGGCGATGTTTTATAGACTTTATCAAAGAAATTTTATCCACTTTGCAAAAGTCACAGACAGAAGCTCCGTATTATTATAAGAGATTAAATTAATGAAGCCATTACAGTGCACCTAAAACTTTGAGGCCAAATAACTTGGAAACGAGGTGGTGACGTCAATGATTTTTCACCGTGTGGGTAAATAGGGACCACCTAGGACCAATTTGGGTAATTTTCCCAAACCTGGGTCCCCAAATCCGTTTCGGAATAGACGGGTTGATGACGTCATCAAAAAACCTTCAAACCCTAATATCTCTGCAACCGTTTGTCAAAAGTACATGATCCTATATATTTTCTTGATCAGCCTTTCAAGATCTATACGATAAAGGCAACAAGTATACAAATTTTTAAAAAAATTTTTCCGGTTTTGACTGGACCATTGCTGACGTCAGCAAAATCAAAACCTTTATATTTAATTAACCGCTCATCAAAAGCACATCATCATATACAGTTTCTTGATCAGCAGTTTAAGCTCTACACAATAGAGGCAACGTGAAAACAAAATTCTAAATTTTTTTTAGTGGATGGGTTGCTGACGTCATCGAAATTTTTATCCTGCCTCAGTGGATTTTTCCACGGGCCTTATCGACTAGTAAGGATAATAAACAATCAAATTTGTTGAATTCAATAAATCGATTTCCACAAAATAAATCCTGTACCACAGGTTTCAAAATCATGTATCGCCTGGTTAATATGATATCAAAATAAGACAAAGAATATCAACAAAGATATCAAAAGCCAGCTTGATTAAATTTATATACATATATTTATATATATAATATACCTTGTGCAACCCACCAAACAAAGATTCCATAAAGATACTGGAAGAGTTGAGGACCAGGATGCTTGATCCCTTGAAATTGAAGGCTCTCGAAGCAGCAACGGAGCAAGGGTCTTCAATATGGTTAATGGCTCTACCTTTAAAAAATCACAGATTTTTCTTGAATCCTTCTGCGATAGCTTTTACATTCGTTACAACATTCCCCCTTCCACGGTTACCAGTCCATTGTCCTTGTAGAAGGAGCAACAACCTTCAACATTCACTATCTTGTACAAAGAGTGGTTTCATCATACAAAGACACAATGAGATCGGCAACATCACTGCCGAAATTTGAGATGAAATATGTACTAACATCGTCATTGAACCAATGTTGACATCGTTTTCTGGTGAAACGTTCAACAATTCAATTGCCTTTATCTCCAACGACGCATGCGCTGGCGTTTCAGCAAAAGGTTTCTGAACAAAGGGGCAAATATAGTTGTGTGATATAAGGGTTTTCAACCCATTAGCAAAATGCCACTTGAGAAGGGGATCTCAGCAGTACACAAAAAGAACTAGAATGAGAAAAAAATGCTACAAAAGGGGGAGATGTGTTCATTTTCCTCTGATGTAGCCGAAAACGTTATGTCACTAATGGTAAATTTTTTGACGTTATGGTACGCCATTAATAACATTAATGTAACGTCAATATCTATGTGCGCGTAAAACTTCGCATTTCCTTTTGTACTAACGTTAATAATCACATTGCTAAAGCTATTCTTCATTATGATGGTGCTACAGATGAACCCACCACCAAACAACGCCAATGTACCAACGCATCTTCGTGTGACGTCATCAACTGTCCATTCCTCTATTTTCCTAAGGGACCATAAACATATGACGTCCATTGATTTTGGCCAATTTTTGGACCCCCTAATCCAGTAACGTCCAAATCAACTGTAACCCCCCCCCCCCCCCACTCTTTGGACGTCCAATTTTGAGCATACCTACCCCCCTTCCCCCCGAAATTATTGACACCTGCAGTATTCATGCAAAAGGTGTTATAAAGAAAAAACTTCGAAGATTTGTTAATAGCCATTTTTACCAACAGAACTATAATGAATGTGTACATAGTAACTATTTATCAGTGTCCATATCGGAGTCTTCTTCTTCGACTTCGGCGTCTATCTCTACGAAAGGGTTATTTTCAAGGATGTATTAGAATATACGATGGACGTCCAAGAAGGCAGCAACCCCCCACCCCCCTCCCATCCAAGAACATCATCATTTTTGGTGACCCCCCCGCCCGCTGTTGGACGTCATATGTTTATGGTCCCCTAAGGGATATTATATCAATTGTTATTTAATATCAGACTTGCAGCAGAAAACTGAAGACGATCCTGCTCCTCAGTTTTGTGATGACAGCGAGGAACATTTTCTTAATTTTGCTTTCCCAGGCACAATTGTCACGCCTGGTGCAGTTAATGGCAGAAAGTTTGAGTTTCCTGGTGTCAACTCACTCACTCAAACTAATGACATAGCTGATTATGATTGTGATAAACATGACTGTGGCGAAGATAAAGTTTGTTATTGTCATTACGAATTAAAAATACCATTCAATAAGACGATTCAAATGATATGGCTTAATGCTGGAGTTGGGGCTGGGTGGGGTCATCCCATTCATTTGCACGGGCACAGTCTTTATGTATGAAAAATGGCGTATGTGGAACAAGATGAAAACAACTGGAAAGTTACTGGAAAAAAAAAGGCTGAAGTCGCCTGATATTACATGCGATGGCGTCAAGAACTTTTGTAACGAAGCAAGATGGAAAAATCAAACTTGGAAAAATGGAAACGTACCTGCATTGAATTTGAAAAATCCCCCACGCCAAGACACATTGATTATACCAACTGGGGGCTATGCTGTTATTAGAATACGATCAGACAATCCAGGAAAATGGTTCATGCATTGTCACATTGAAGTGCACGCACTTGACGGAATGACAATGGTGTTAAAAGAGGCCAAGACAAATTTTCAACACCGCCCAAAGGTTTTCCTGTGTGTCAAAACTTGCCCGTAGTGCTTCTTTTTGCGCATCACTCCACTATTAAAAAAGCGAAAGGAAACTGTGGGGATGAGGTCTGTCTTTTGATTTATTTATACTTCTTTTGCTAGCTACCAAGTAAAAACAATGCACAAAACAACAAGACTTTATATCTGACGTCACGAATAGTTAAGTTAACCATCACACAACATCAGGCCCGGTAATTATTGGTCCCCTAAGAGCCCGTAGGACGACGTTCAGCCATTACCGCGAGAAAGAGAGTACAAATTTAGCGTTGTGATCTTTATAACACGTCCTGTTAATTTTTTTGTCATTCTCTAACAATCCGGCCCTTACTTTTATAAAAACAATATTTAAAGCCACTATCCAGTTTGCTTTTAATTACAATGCCCCGAATTTTTAGCAATTTTTAGCTTTCATTGTAAATTGTCCTATAGAGAACGTGTTTTGGTTCCAGGATCGGCAAAGAACGACAGCTGCAAATACGACACAAAGATGATGGCCGCCGTCGTTACACTGGCTGTGTTAGTTGCTATGCAAAGCGTTGTTATTGTTTTTCTATGCTGCAGAAAATCCGGAATAAAATTGCACGATGACGTCAGCATGCACTACCGCAACAAAAACATCAAACAGTAAAAAAAACAACCGAGAAATACCGTTCCATTGTACACGTAGTTGTGAATTTATGGTATTCCTTATGAATTAGTATCATTTGACAACACTTCATTCATATTTTAGCGTTTTTAAGATAGTCTCTACAGGCATATATTAGGCTGAAATATATTAAAAATGAAGAATATCTTCTGTTTCAGAATAATTAGACCGTTTTTCCATAGGAGAAAGCTTTTCGTTTTTTCAAGTATGTAAAACTTGTCGTCTTCTTTTTAATTTTGAAGTCAAGTATCTCTGTTCAAATTATTATATTGCTCATATGAGAATATGGTGAGAAAAGGTGCGGTCTGAATGTTTTGATAAAATTGTGGAATAGCTTGATCTGACGTTTGCTTCGGCGTCCTTATAATATGTCTCATTACCATTGCATCTGACAAATTCTGCGCGTGTGGACACCAGAAAAGCGGACAATTTGCTACTCTCGATTGCGAAATGAAGTTTGACTAAAGGATTGCATCACACACAGTAGATAACAAATTTGAATGTCAAAATGAAAAGATATGTTAATCTCGTCATAAGCGACAAAGCGTCAGTAACAAATATTTGTAAAATCTGTTTTGATCAAATATTTTGTCTCCATGTCAGCAAATAATAACTTAACACAGTCTTCTTAGAAATTAACGTATTACATAATCCAGTCTTCTTAGAAATTAACGTATTACATAATCCAGTTATCTGAAACTTTCAGTCTGTTATTTGATTCCTTCAGCATGCGCCCCCTACTCATATCCCGAACTTTTTCCCCGATATTAGAAATCAATTTGCATATTTTTCAACTTATATATTTCAATCAAATATTTTAAGCTGAAGCTAAATTTTGACCTTATTTGCTGTCGATATTCGTTATCTCGAATATCGTAAAGGCCTAGAATTTCGTCGCTTGACAAAAGTTGGACCGATAATATACCGTATTTACTCAACTATTTCCGTAGCAGGATTAGCGTTTAAAACTTAGAAATAAAGACGATCAACTAGATAGGTGAGAATATTAGAGAGACGGTATAATTTTTTCACAACGTGAGAATCAGATTATTATTATTTCAACGAAAGAAATTCAGCAAGTTAAAAAACTGGTCCTGTTTAAACCCTCCAATTCCTCCTCCGTCTCCTTTTCATGTCACGACAATTGCAAAAATTGACGTACGTTGCGTAGGTTACAATATTATCAAGTGTATCCAAAATTTAGATAGAAGGTTTTACAACAACAATATTATTGAATAAGTCGCACTATTTTCTGTTTGATTCTCACAGCCGGAAAAATGATGGCTCTTTCACCAGCAATGGGTATTCTGTGTTGTTGAAATTCAAAATAAATGCCGTTATAGAAAACTATATCAAGGATATCCACCTATCTCAACAAAATAATATATTCCGTTACTATCAAATACAACCAGTGAAAATTGACTTGAGTGAGTTGCAATTAGCAGATATCATTACTTCCATCCGTGTGAAAAAAAGACAGCAAAGAAATCTAATTTCAAAGGAACAAGTGAAAGTGAAATCAAGGGAGCAGTATGATAATAATTACCAATGTATCAAGTCAATGAAAAGAGAACAATATTTAAAACAGGCAGAAGAAATTAAAGCAAAAAAAAAAAGCACAACGCAGCTCAGAGAGTATTAAGCTGAAAAAAAAGTAGCACTATAAAACTCATCATGGAAATATCAAATTGAAAAAAAGTGTCATTATATGAAGCCAATCAAGAACGTATTAAATCTAGCAAGAAATAGCACTATATTGATAATTCTGAACGCGTAAAAATAATACGAAAATAGCATTATAAAAGTGAACGGGATAGCATACTGTCTAAAAAAAGGAAAGGTAGTGCAAATAATAAGAGAATGAAGAAAATTGCTAGTAATGCCAGTGATAAACGAATTCTCAACTTCAAAAATCTGATTCAGGAAGGTCCATATCATATTTGCGTGGTTTGTAATCGGTGCTTATATAAACGATCTGTTTTGAAGTTCAGGGAAGAAAATTACATTATTTCAGCTTTAAAAGGGTTTGAATTTTTCCTAGTTTCGAGCTATGATGTTATGTGTGTCAAACCAGAAGTCCTGAATGTTATAAATAAAAACAATCAAAAACTGGAACCATTTGGTGAAATTGTGGATAAAGCTTTTGCCACTTTTAGAGCAGACATGGAGACATATCAAGATCCATTTGCATAACAGGAAAATGAAGAAGTTGACCTATTAGCATCAAGAGAACAAGCTGACTCTGCAAATGAATTTAAGGGCAGAAATTTTCGCGGGCAGAAATTTTCGCGAGGATAGAAAATCGCGAAATTTCGCGAAGTTAACTTTCACGAATTTTACTTCTGGAAGAAATTTTACAGAAAAATTATTCGCGAATTTTCCAAAAAAAAAGTTGATTTTTCGCGAAAATAACTTTCGCGAATTTCAGGTTAAATTTCTTACCGGGCAGAAAATTTCGCAAAAAGGGGTCAAAATCGCGAAAAATAGCGAAAATTTCTGCCCTTTAAGTAGAATCAACTCAATCCAATTTATCTTCTCTACCAAGAAATAGCTTTGTTGTAGTTGGGACGGCGTTTCAAATATCTATATTCGAAACGCCGTCCCAACGTAAAATAGTTTCAATATGCCCTGGGAACAAGGTTTTCATAAAAGACTTAATACTTAAACGTATTGTGGTTGATTGAGAGCCTCGAAGGACGTTAATATTCACTATTTGGACCATCTAAAATATATCTTCACTGACCCTCTAACCCAGCCCTCGTTTCAAAAAAGCCCGGCTAAAGCGTTGTCACGAGTGTGAGGGCTGCGATGGCTATGACTCTCGTTGCGAGAATGAGGGCTAAGACTCACATTTCGAGTGTTTTTTTTTACAAGTGCAAGGGCTATAACTCTCGACACTGTTTCCTTTGACTCACTTCCTCATATCTCCTTTAATTTCTAAATGCCTACGCAGTTTATCAAAGAACGAAGGAATACGCATGCGCAAGCGAGAAAGGATGTGGTCCGAAAAGTGAACATTAAGTGTATGCTCAGGCTTTTCGTAACAAGTCAAATTTTTGTTTTCTGACACTTTTTTTTTAATCAAGAATTGATGATGATATATTTCTAAAAATATTATAAAACAAACAAATACACTATAAATGTTTAAAGATACATAAAAATTAATTTTAAAAACAGGTTGAAATAAATCCAAAGTTTGAGTCCGCCTGGTTCCAAGTTTTTCTTCGAACCCGGGTCAGTGTAGTGGGTACTACGTCACCCTCGTCCACAGGGTTTTTTGACTTCTTGATATCAAAAAGACAAAAAAACCTGGGAACGAGGGTGGGTACTACGTGTGTTAGCATTCCTTCACATGTAGGAACAAACCTTGTAAAATCAATTGTTAAAACCTCAAAAAATTGAAGCAATTTGTTTGGTTGGCACCTGGTGAAAGGCGCGGAAATAGAATTGGATCCTACTCTTTCGCCTAGTCGATGTGAGCGCGCACATTATAGGAGGAACGGCCTTTAAAAGTCGATTTGCCACTACACGATATGTTCCCACAAGCATCTGATTCTGAAGTCTGCTCGGCTTGCGTTTTTTGGGCTAATTAAATTATGGCCCCCGCTTTGCCAGCTAACAGTAACACCTTGGTTTGTTCTAGGCTGTGTCGCACGCGCTAAATGAAACATTTTCAAGTTCAAGATAATACTATGGGATAATGCCTATTTTTGGAATGACAGAACAACATTGTAAAGTTCTGTACCAAGCAGGCTACTGGCGAACTCGAACGGTGTAAGGAACAAAATTACACGCGAAGAAGAATTCGAAATCCTTTAGCAAGGGGTTTTCGTTTACAACTTTTAATTTAAATTCTAACATGAATACATTCGAAATTGTTGTAAGATCCTACTCACACTGTCACATATTGGAAAATGTTGTTAGGGTATAAGCTCAATCGAAATATACAGCAATTTTATTCTCTCACAGTTTTGCTTTTACGAAAGTCACTTTTGACGCTCCACAAATCAAAAATTTAAAAAAAAAAACTTTAAAAGCGTTTTTGCTATTTAATACCAGAAACTACACGAAACAGGAAATTTCAAGATCAAAGCAATGTCTTATAATTTCTTCTGTCGTTACAGACAACAGTATGATCTAGTCTTTAAGCGGAACCGATTTTTAACTCGGCCTCTCGCCTTTAGTTTATTTTTCGAAAAATTGCCAGTTTTGCCTTGTTTTGATTTTTTCTCATCAGTTCCCGGAAAGATAATTTAGCATTAAGAAAATGTGTTTCGCTCAATCCACGCGCATAACGTTTGAGAAATATTAACGGTCGAAAACTTGCTTAAAGTGGTAAAACGTTATTCAGCTATTTGGTTTGTTGTTGGTTTTTTCTAAAAACGCACCTAAAATCGCAAACCCAATTTAGCTATCTGGTTTGGTGTTAGCGTCAAAATGTCATTTTTTGCCAATATTATACCCAGCAACGGGTAATCATGGCAACAAATCAAATAATATTTGGGCTTAATGTGGTCGTGTTTGTCGCATACTATGATATCTTCCTCAAACAACTTGATAAAAGACAGTTCTTTTGCGGTATAGATTTTTCTACATATAACAGTTTAATAAATTGGTAAAAGTCAAACCTACAAGAAACAGAAATACTAGTACTAAAAATAATATGTCAAAAATAAGAAGAAAAGAGAGACAAGGTCTATTTTGTAGTCAGTAATCTAGCGAGCGCTGTGTCAGTAAAATAAACTCGTGCTTGCTTGTGAAATTCTTTTGGATCTGTAGTTAATCGTATATTTCTGGGAAGTTCATTACATAC
The DNA here is from genome assembly GCA_030067915.1 of Hydractinia echinata. NCBI lineage: Eukaryota > Metazoa > Cnidaria > Hydrozoa > Anthoathecata > Hydractiniidae > Hydractinia > Hydractinia echinata. Next base: position 160,677 of record JASGCC010000334.1, on the reverse strand, counting down.
CACTGGCATGTTCAGAGAATGTTTTCGGACCAATAGATTTAATTTTGCATCCATTAATAGTTATTAATAACTTTACACGCTGCGTGTTTTGTTAAGGTCGCAAACTTTTGACTTTGTAAGTATAACAATGAAATGAAATATTTGAAATATGTCATGAAATATTTAAAAACACAAATAGACGCGAAATTGCTTTATATCTTTAATCACAAAAATAAAAGTACACGCTAAAAGTCAATTCGCAAAATTTAATACACACAAGAAAAAAATCTTAACCCTATTCGGTCCGGGGTAGGGCGGATTCCGCCCCCCCCCCCCTCAATAACTTTTCATAGGGTTGTTCAAATTTAATCAAACTTGGCACACTTATAGTACGTCATAAAAGGAACAAAATGACGGCAATAAATTTTTGCTTGCGTCAGCACATTTTCTGTGACGTCATCAGAAGCTTGAAATTTGTTAAAAATGCCACTATCTGCTTAAAATTTAATTACTTTTGTTCTAGAGCGAATTTTTACATACTGTTTGAAGTTTCTGAAAGCTAAATAAAAGTTACTTAACATATCTTCCGGTTTTTACATGGATCGCATAAAAAATTGCCAAAAATTGCCCAAAAATCCGGTTTTTCCCGATTTTCGGGTAACACCCGACAAAATCGGGAAATCGGATTAGTCACGTGTCTAAATTATGCGAAATGATTCTTCTTGATGAAACAAAGTTGTGTTGAAAGTTTCAAGTTCTAAGGATAATCCTAACAGGAGTTATTATATTTTCCCCATTATAAGGATTTCATAGAGATTTTTAGGGGTAGTTTCGAGTAATGGCCAATATCAAAGCCTCTGAAAGGTTTGGGACCTAAAAATTTAGCATGCAGGTGCCTAATAGATATCATAGCCATATAAGAAATCAATAAGGAGTTATTAAAAAAAAAACGTCAGGGGAGGGGCGGAATCCGCCCCCCCCCCCCCCGGACCGAATAGGGTTAAGACAAAATTTAAAACAAAAATTTGACTTTTTGTTTTTTTATGGATCCCTTCGATCAAGGAGGTTTAAAAAGCCTCCTTGCTCCGATCAGTGACGTAAGAAATTAATTACAAAAAGTTCTCACCTTCGTTTCCAGGGATTTGTGCCTTTTTATATCAGAAATCTCTGGGAACGAGGGTGGAATGTTTGTTAATGCATCACCATACCAATGTCATTTTATCAATAGAATTGTTACAAAATCTTTCTTAATGTTTAATTACTGTAATTATCTCGAATTAGTGTTTTTGTGAAATGCCAGTGTCAATGCTTATTCAGTGGGAACGCGCACCTAAGTCGAAATGGCTATCACGTTAGGATTGGATGAAATCAAAACAACTTCATTTTGGAGAGCAGTCGCTGCTGAGTTTGTTGGATGCATCTTATTCTTACTTTGTGTTACATCAGTTGCTTTAAGTTGGGGAAATTCACCAGCATCGGTTTCATCAAACAATGTTGAGATTGGAATAGGAATCGGGTTGTCTATCGCCTCGCTTGCCCAAGCATTTGGTCATGTTAGTGGAGGGCATTTAAATCCTGCTGTGTCACTTGGTATGATTGTTGGAGGAAGAATCTCCATCATAAAAGGCTTACTTTATATCGTGGCTCAATGTGTTGGAGGTAAAAGCTTTGTCTCTCGCACATAGATCAATCTTTAGTTGAAACCTAAGTTTACAAAAAACTTAAAAAGAAGCTTTATCATAGCCATGTAAATCATTTGACGCTTCTGTCTGAAAAAGCTATAGCAACTGTCAATCTTGATAATAGTATGAATATGCACAAAGAAATTTAGTCGCCCCATGTTTATTGTGCTAACAGAGATCGTAGCTACTTGTCTCTTTGTAACTCACCTGGCCCCTTATTTAGCTCATGTAAGAAAAAGTTTTCATCTGTGGTCATGTTTTTATGCACACCCAATTACGTGATTATTTCGAACGTAAAATGTCATAACAATTCAATTAAACATTTTATTGTATGTAAGAATTAGTGATTACAAATTAACATTTAGAAATGCAATTAACTCTTTTCCGTCTTTTAATTAAATTTCATGTTTCTCTGAAAGATAGTGAATATAACACAACCTCATTTCCAGGGACGAAGAAGATGGGGCGATATCGTTGTTAAGAATTCCTGATTATAATTGAGAATTTATATGTTATAATAATATCTTATAAAAGCGCCCGTTTGTTCTTTCTTTTTTTCCCTATTATTACTAAAATTTGACACAGATCATTCAACATGCAGTAGCTGAACTCCGAATATGCTAGTAAAATGTAAGATTTTAAATTAACTGGGCAGAAATTCATTTTTTCTTTCTGACTGTTAAATAAAGAACACGGTGTCCTTTAGCTTGTCCTATTTTCAATCCAGACGACTCCGAAAAATTGTTAGGGCGGGGGACGGGGATGGGCGTTGTCCATCGTAATGCAATGGTAGAAATAGCAGAGATGTAGTTGAGATTATTTTTTCTAGGAATTGCAGGTTCTGCTTTAACCTACGCATGTACACCATACAAATGGCAAGATTCACTTGGTGTTACAAGTTTACATAAAGATGTTAAAGTCGGACAAGGATTTGGCATGGAACTACTCTTCACTTTCTTGCTTGTATTTTTTGTGTTCTCCATCACTGATCCGAAAAAGAAAGTAGAAGCATATGGGACAACATTGGGTATTGGTGTTGTTATTTGGGTATGCCATGTGTGTTTGGTACGTATATTTCTATTCTTCTCAATCTTACAGGCAAACTTTGAGAGATTGTATTTTAAAATATATTTTTTCATTATTTTTATTTCTCCATTGTTCTTAACAATAACTCATTGTCTTTAATCTGATATTCTTAGCCTGATATTCTTTTAAAGCATATTCTCAACCTCGTTCCCAGGGCTTTTTGTCTCTCATCGGCGCTGCGCTTATTGATAGGTCTGACGACGACGGCCATGTTCGTCTCGCCGTCCGATATGCAAAAAGAGACAACATGTCCTGGGACCGAGGTTGGCATATTCTTATAAAAAAAAAAAGGTGTATCAGCACACAAATGTGGCGATGAAATTATGATCTTCCATTGTAATTTTTTCCGATACAACTCTTTTAGATTCCGTTCACTGGATGTGGAATAAATCCGGCGCGTTCTTTTGGGCCAGCGGTTGTCATGAATATATGGGACGATCATTGGGTAAGTCGAATTTGCTGGAACAAAGTCATCAACAAGCTGATTTTTTTTTGGATGAAAGGTTTCTGTTAGCATGAGATTAACATTCTTTGTTACAAATTTTAGATATATTGGGCTGGTCCTATGCTCGGAGGTGTATTAGCTGCAATTGTGTACAATTTTCTCTTCTACGCTGAAGAACAACGATACGAAGTTTCGGATATCAACATGAAAGAAAAAACGAGTGCATAATGTTACTATCATAAGATGCACTTCAAACCAGTCCTAAAATCAATTCGTGTCTATTTGCATCCTATTTTTGCATCTCTGTAGGGAGGTGGAGCAAATGGATATTGCATAATACTTTTTTCACGCCAAAAAAAAAATTGTATATAGTTTTGTTATTTAACAACCTTGTTCCCAGCGCATGTTGTCACTTTTTTATATCGGGACGGCGAGTCGCTGTCCCGATGTCAGAAAAGATACAGATACCTTGGAGACGAGGTTGGTTATTTAACTTACAGTTGAAATAGTTACTTGTTACCTAAATTAGTTGTTGCAGCAGTTTGTGCAACGACACGCTTTGTTTAAAAAAGAAGAATTATAAGAACACGTGTTTTAGGTTTTCCATAAAATAAAAACACAATTAGAACAGCCTCAGGCTCACACCCATTGTTTTCATAATCAAGAATACGCTGAACAAGGATTTTGCCACAAAATGGGAACATTCCAGAATACAATTTTCTTTCAATACTTTCTAGCTAACGGGTTCCTTGTGGTCGTTCCTTTTCTTTGGCTCGATTGTTCATAACTATAAAACTCCGTTAGCAACCAAAAGTGAGAACAAAATGAGGTTGAATTCTGAAGTTTTGTTCTTACTATTAAGAAAGAACATACTAAGAACAAATCAAGCTGAAGAAATATTGCCAGTCTCATTTGCCAGTTGTTTTAAAAAGCGCGCAATTTTATTGAATTTTCAACCTCGTTCCCAGGCGCCTGTTGTTGTTTTTCTTTTCTTTATTTTTTGATTTTGAAATTAAAAAAGACAACATGCGCTGGAAACGAGGCTGTTCAACTTATATTTACACGTGGTAAAAAAAACAACTTCCTTTATTGGTAATTATCTACAGGTATTTTTAAATTCGCAATAATTACTCCTTCATACCTAGAGTAGAAGATGATGTGTTTTTTGGACTGATTAAGTTGTATCCGCCCTTAATTATGAATGATGATGACAAAGTCGGAAGTTAAGGTCGTGACCAATAACGACACAAGACACAGTAGATATCAGCAACCTCGTCCCCAGGGCTTGTGTAGATTGAGTAGATCAGTAGAATTTTTGTCGATGACAGAAGAAATAGAAACAAGGGAGGGAAGGGATTTTGATGATATAGGGGATCCACGATGATTGGTTCTTACAAGCCAGAGGGATTTTTCAAAATTTTACTTGTAAAATGACATTAAATGAACTTTACCTTCTCGTTTTATGTTACTTTAAACAAGCATAATGTGTTCCTTTTTTGAGCTTTTCGAGTTTGAAAACAGATATAAATATCTTGCATATACAATTCAAGATAAAAGTTTTCTCGGTCACCCATGATATCGTGGCAGTAAACATTGCAATATTAAATATTAAAATTTTGAAAAAATTAATAAAAACTTTAGAAAGTCAGCTTTTTTACCCAGTTAGCAAAAATACTAACGTTACATTTTTCCGGTTCTGGAACCTGGAACAGTCTGCTGTTATTTTTTATTCGTGTTTAAAGGAGGGGCGAACAGCCGCGGCACGGCTGCTGATTGAAGATTCATGATGCCAGAGATAATTTCAAAGACCAGATCCGCTGGTCTGAAAAATCCCGTAGAATCTTGACAATTGTTTAATTTTTATAATATTTAGTTAGCATCAAATCAAGTGAAAAATGACTTTAAACAAAAAAGATTTGCTGTTCTTTTATTAAAGGGGTAATAAATTAAAGCCGCTTGTAAAAAGGCGAATTTATGGCTTAAAACTTTGCAGTACAACAACACGCTATTATACCCACATTATACCTAGAACATCGGTTCATAGAAGTTTGTTACAAAATACCAGTTTTTACTTTTATCCTTGAAAGCTAAACTATTTTATGGTTCAGTATTTTTACACATTTGCCAAACTGGCGGTTATATTCAAAAACAATATTAGATCTTTCTCTACATTGTGATGGCCACGCTTCGATGATCAATCACACTGGTTTATTAAAAAAAAATACGGAAGTCTAAGATCAAAACAGCAAAAATGCTATTAGTTTACTGAACTTAGTAAACTAATTCATGAGTAAAGACAAGGAAAATAAAGATTTGTAAACAAAGCTGAAACCGCCATATTGCACGTTCGATGTGTTGTTGAAAGTTTCCGGTCTGCGTATTTATCAAATTTGGCGCCCTCTCATCACAACAAACTTTGTCGTTCGAAGTTGGATGTATGTTGTGAAATAGCGAACCAAATTACAAAAAAATATTATTATTGACTATGACAGATGTTTATAAAGTTCCAAGAAGTATTAACGAAGGTTATAAAACGCTGGCAATACCATTGTATGTAAAATATTCTTGCTTATCTTGAGTTTTTAATGTTTATTGGTAAGTACATTTCAAACTTGCTTCTTTTTTCCCACACAGCCATAAAAACTTTGTAAAAATGTTGCTAGGAAGGAATATGGATATTTATTTATGAAACATAGTTATTTGTGTGTCGTTATAGTAGTTATTTTATTCAATTTCCGCGCTCTGCGAGGAAATTGTTTGGTTTCCACATTCTATCGTCCGGCACTTTTTGCAAATCTCGTTAGATATTGGGATTCAGACGTTCCTTAATTTTTGCTACCTCGCTTAAAATTTATTTTGTGGCTGCCACAAAAAAGTTTTTTGTTCGCCTCTCCTTTTAGTGCATTCTTGTCCGCTTATCTCTTTGAGATAAAACCTGGAAAGAGCTCTGGGGACGAGTGCAACATTGACTCTATCTTCTTCCCATACTTCATATGGGATATTTATGAAGATCATTATTGTTGAAACTGCTGACTAAACGCCCCTCTGAAGGGGCGGGGGTTTATTAAAGGGCGCGTTTATTGATGAAAGTCATTAAAAATGCAGCATCTAAGAGAAGTGGGCGTTTAATCGAAGCATTACGGGTATTCCTGATGGGTCATGTTTTTCAAATACAATTTCTTTTTCTCTTATTATACAATTCTATCGAAAATTCCTTTCTATCTAAAAATAGGGAGGTAACAAATTATTTTTTTCAATATAGTTGTTTTACAGATCTATCAATAAGCAGAGCGTCCCCTCCGTAATAAAGGCTCAAGGGCCAACAGACCCCGGGGACGAGGACAGGCTGGTAAGAAACAAAATACCCTGAAGTCAACATTGACCTGTAGATTGTAACAAGACTATTTTTTAACGGCTTTTATTATATTTTATGTTCTTATTTTGCAGTAACTTACAGCATAGCATTTTTTAGGCCAACCTTATCCCCCATAAGTTCTTGCCCTGCAGACATAGAGACCTCCAAATCAACACCAGCGGATCGATGAAAAACAACTCTGACGGGGATGTTTTTAAGTCACTTGGCAACTACGGAAATACTATTTTGTCGGGACAGCTCGAGTATATAGAATTAATTTTCCGGTGTTAAAGAAATAGTACGAAAAACCCACAGAAACACTGTTAATCTCGTAAAGATACTTACAGTAGATAATTACATTTTCGTGAAATATTTACATGCATTTTAAAAAACTCTCTCCACCTTCGATGTTTTTCAGGACAGGAAATTTCTTTTGAACGGCTACCGGTCTCTTGACATCCAATTAAACATTGATAAAAAATTTTTTCATACTTTTTTGTAAAATTTTAAGTCTCAGTTATAAGCAACTTTCTTTAGTTTTGACAAACTCTGTACAGACGCCAGAAGCAAAATTAAAAACAACACCATCAACAATAGCTGGCACGTTTGGATCAATAAAAACATGGTAGTCATTGCTGCGATGTTAAATCCACTTTATAAAACCCACTGCAAGGTACTCCTTTTGCTACTGCGTATTCTGATTTTTTGAAATTAGCAAAAACAGAACGCGATTCGATTTGAATAAAACGTCTTGTGCGCACTCTTCAACACTTTTAAATTATATCTCTCTCATGTAAAGAAAAACAACGTTGTCAAATGTTTCTATTGTGATAAAAGCTGCAATATAGCATAGTCATAAGAAAAAAGATAGTCTGGTAAGAAACAATGATCTATTGTTCTCATGTCTTTATGGGCGAGATATACTGGCGCCCAAACCTCCGATCCTGCACAGAAGTTCAAAATGGCGCATTTTTAACTGTTGTTTGTGCTGTTGTTTGGACTTCTTGCTTGGTATTTGGGTTATTTGTTGCAATTTTTACTATGCCTGGCGAAAATTGTGCTACATTTGGATGCCCTACATCACGGAGATGATGTAAACAAGAAATGGGGGAAGGAACTTATTAGCATTATTACGAAAGATAGGGTCATTGATGATCAGCTGAAAAAACGCATCGCAACATTTAAATTATATATATGCGAACTTCATTTTTCTCCAGAACAAATCTGGGTTTATTCAACTCGCAAAAGCTTGAAAGAAGGAGAGCTACCTCATCTCAATCTTCCACAAAAAAGTATTGGTCAAACCACTTCAAAAGCTCCTCAATCCAGTACTTCAATTCACAAACGGGAAGATTTTAATATTATTCAAGATCTTTCACCGCCTCCTTCTCCAACCACTATATATAGAAACTTCTTTGACTTCAGTCAACGAATTTCAAAACTGTCATTCAGCAGCTGTTGGCATATTGACATTCAAGACACACTAGTTATTGTTACTTGTACTTCATCTGGCCATATCATCCCAAAGTATGAAATATTCATTGATCAATCTCTCTCGTTTTCATTGAGAATATTTGGATGGATGTTACCTAGCGATCATGAATTGTACACCTCCTATAAAAAGTCTTTTTATAACATCACCCTTTCAAATTTTATAGCAGAACTTAATGGTTATAAATTATGTGTTGGTATTGCTGCACCAGATTGTGCTAATAGCAGGGAATTATCCTTTCAAAAGCATGTTATTCCCAAAAAGTTTGATTATTTGACATTTCAACAAAAATCATTCAAGTCGAATCTTCACCAAGATCAATATTATCGCTCAAATTTTTGCAGTATTTTAACTTTGTCTGTGAAACCTAATCCTTGTGCTAATTGTACAGCACATAACGTTAAATTTAAATCATGTACAGTCCAGAAAGAAACCAAAATGCTTGAACCAGCAAAGTTAAAAGCACCTATCAAATTCACCTCTCCTGAACGCATAAAATTAACCATTCAAAGTCATCGGTTAGAGTGCAAACAACTAACAGCTCAATTAGTGGAAATGAAAACTGCGATTCAAGTTGATGGTGACAATATTCTTTGGAGTCATGTTACACAACTCTATCATGAAGACCTAGAAAGTGGCTTAAAGTTAGTTCACAAGTTCACAAATGATCATGTCCAACTGACACCTTTCTCTGTAATGAAAGTTCGTCTTGCTGCTCAAGTCCTTAGTGAAACTGTTGGTAGTGTTTTGAATCAATTCGGTCCACCTGAAGCAGCTGGTACAGCACAATTTTGTCCCATGATGGATAAATTTTTTGATTGTTTGAACGTAAAGAACGCTGTTGAACATGAGTTGAAAAGAAAGCCATTTTTAAAGCCTTATGAGTCTGTTGATGATGTACGTTTTGCATGGTTGGATGATTTCCTTTCCTATTTTACATTATGGAAAGAATCTATTGAAGAACGTGACGGAAACTTTACAAAAAATGCAAAATCAAATATGTTTATTTCTTGGCAGACACACGAAGGACTAAAAATTACAGTCAATTCAATCAAAGAAGTTCTTAAATTCCTTTTAGAACATGGTGTACCATATATTCTTTCAGAAAGATTTTGCCAGGATGACTTAGAAAACTATTTTGGTAGACAACGTGCAATTGGATCTCGTCGTGACAATCCTTCTGTAAGAGATGTTGGGTATAATGATAGTATCATCAAAGCTCAATTTTCCGTAAGACCTATTGCTGGGAATGTTCAGGGGACAAGCAGTAAATTTAACATCATTGATGACACTCCATTACCGAAAAGAAAGAAGACTCAGTAAACCCAAAAGTTCCGGACCTGAACTTAAACTGTCACAACGGCTATTTTTATAGCCACAAATTTAAAAAAACATTATTTTTTGGTTTCTCTTATTCTGAAAGACTAGAGATTGGCTTTTGTTGATGGTTCACTCCAGAAATGCTAATTTCATTTTTATTATGGAATTAGGCAGATTAAACCATAATACTACTCAAGGGTAAGTTTGTTTGTTTTTACAATATTCTTTTCTACAAAGTTTAGTGTTGGTAGAATTGGCATAATTTAATTTGGCGAATGTCGAAAAAATGTAATTTTGGCCGAAATTTAATTTGGCGGATTTGGTTTTTCTTCCGCAAAAGTTGGCGGAATATATTTTGCCAAATGTCTGATTAATGTCACAAATTTTTAATTTATTTGTTATTTCACATATTAATAATATTTACTATTTGAAGCTGCAAAAAATTACTATATAGCAGCAGCTTTTTTTTACTTGGTAAGCTAAGCCGAATAATGATTTTTATTAAGTGTGTGGCTATAAAAATAGCCGTTATGGCAGTTTTTAAAGTTCATGCCTGGAACTAAGTCAATCAGTGTCCCATGTCTGTGCTGCTGCTTGATTTCTTTATTTCAGTTCTTAGTGATCTCTTTTTTGCAGCCTTCTTAGCAGCTTTGTGTTTTTCACGTATATCTCTTGCATATGAAAAACTCCGAACTCTTGTATACAAAGTGAGCATATGTTCCAGAAGGTTTATACTGACTTCTTTGCTGACTTTTGGATCCATAGTATAACAAACACTATTAAAGTTCGACAAAATAGAACAGTTTTTCAACATATCTTTAACAAGATCATGACATTTCAAAGTTGTGCTGAAATGTGAAGTTTTCGATCGAAATATTTTTTCACATTCTCGAAAAACATCTTGAATTTGTTTATTCACTCTCCACAATCCACCTCTGTCCCGTATATTGATCAGTGTCTGCGAATTGTCACAGTCAACTTTGCACGCCTGTAAAATTAAAATAGCCTGCTTGTTGTAATCAGTACACTTCTTTGAGAAACGGAATTTTGTGTGAAGCTTATGTACAATAAATCCAGCTATATATTGCAAACTTTTCAGCTCATTTTCAGAAATCGCCAAAACAGTATCAGGAAGAGACGCCATAACTTTATCGGTTCCTGAGAGATGAATTAAAATGTGATTAGCAACTTCAGTTAATAAAATGTTGCTTAAAGTCACATCTTCAAACTTTAAGGGTAGAAGATTATCCCCTAGTAAGCCATAAAAATGAGAATAAAAATCCTCAGCATCACCATGAAAACTTTCAATCAGGGGCTTTATTTTGTTCCAAAGTTCAACAGCTTCATCAGTTGAAAATTTAAATTTATCCTCTGAAAACATACATCTTGCTGATTCAGGTAAACATCTGTCACCAAAACATATCTCAGCACTTTTTTTCACCGTTAATTTTAATGTTAATGGATGTAGCTTCTTTAGAATTTTTTCTTCTTTTGACAATTTTGGCACGGACAGAAAAGGGCTAGCATCTGGCATTTCTGACAAGGCATGCTTAACATTGCAATGTCTGGTTAGACCACGTTGTGATTTGCAAACTTTGTCGCAATTTTGGCAACGGTAAACCTCATCTTTCTTGCAGCTTTCAACTTCTGTTACAACAGCATCTAATTCTGTGTTAAAATCCATGTTATCTTCCAAAAAACCACCATCAATTAACTCAAATAAATCATCAAGATCATCTCCAGCCAAGTAATCCTCTCCTATTTGAGCCGCCATTATTAACTTTCGTGCAGTATCGGAGGGTCGTCCGACACAACTTAAGGATAGGTTGCGCAAACAATGTCGGTGGTCGTTGCCTCTAGACTATCTTTTTTTCTTATGACTATGAATATAGACAATTGTGATTTCTTTGAAACACGCAGCAAGCAATTATGATGATTCATTCTTTCAAATTATATTCTCCCCGGACCTAGGTATTTTAAAATGCTAAAGAAAATGTGTTTTTAAATTATAATTTCAAATTAATATTCCATGACAACTAACGTTACATTACACTATTTTTTTAACAGAAAGATTGCAAAAAAAATCTTAACATTGGGAATTTTTTGTGAGCCATGCCGAGGTCGTTGGAAATGTTTTAAATAAAATGAATGTTCCTGTTTGAAAGAGTGTTCCCCTCTATTTTCGTTCGTTTGATCAGAGAGTGTTTAGTGTGAGCGCTCATTAAAAAGAATTATTCAATCAATCTAGAATAATACAACCAAATAACTTCGCCGGTTTATTTTTTTTCGCAATAGTGGTATCTCTTCCCTTCTCCCCCTTTCCAATATCATAATAAGAAAAAGGCCTTGAAACAAGTATAAACTTCTCCTTCTTTATAACCACTAGTAAATTTTTTTGTTATAAAGATTGTATTAAGTCTAAAACTCTTTTTTTGTTTTGTTTTTCATACTCAGATTTCGTCAGATTTCAGGCAGTGGAGCGCAGTAATTTTAAGAAATCAATTTCTTTATTTTTTGGAACGGAAACTGTGAACGAGTGCCCCAGTTTCTAGTCTTTTAAACTTGATGCAAGTCAAAGTGCGTGCCTTTCTAAACTTACCAAGTCTATGTACAAAACATTTTTCAATAGGTGTATATTTATTGCTTGAATCAGTAGACAAACATTTATGCTTAACATCTGAATAACGTGTCGTGTGAATAGGTGAACCATTGTAGACTGCTTTTTAGGTTCTCAGAAGCCTCAGAGATACCGACTTTTCAAATTATCAGCCTGGACAGTTTCTCAGCGGTTACTTAGTTATATTCTGGCACTCAGTAACTAGAACAGTCAGCAAGTTTATTTCGCAGCATAAGTTTTTTGGAAATTTGCAAAATTCATTGTCAGTTTAAATAGAAACACATCCTACAGCACGTCGCTACATAACTAATTTGGGTAAGGTTAATTCAGACTGTTGTCTAAATGAATCAATAAATTTATATTTTGCCAGTTATTACGGTAAAAGGCGTAGCTACCTAACTGCATTTAGCATAAGGAAGATTATTTGAAACGTTTGTCGCAGCCAACTGTATATGGCTACTTTCACATTTTAGCCATAGGTAGCTACAGTTGAACAGCCACAACCTCAGTTGCAGCTGAGTAAAAATCAATTGGTGAAGATAACACAAAAATAAAAATGTTCTTTAAACCTCTGGGCGCTTTTTCGAGACGGGTGCTACAAGGGTGAGAGGGCGCTTAATCGAGAATTTACGTTAATGTACAATGTTACTTAGTTTCGGTTTTTATTTCCACTTTGTGTAAAACTGACATTACACATATTTAGTTCTTACTCTTCTGTGAATTGTTTCAAAACAAGGGCAAGGGCTCTAAAACGAGTTGTATAACTCCAGTCCTATACCAAACCCAAGTCTATCCAATATTAATAATTACAGACCTTTCATGTAAAACCTCTTGTCGTAAATGTAAAACCTCTTGTCGTAAATGTAAAACCTCTTGTCGTAAATGTAAAACCTCTTGTCGTAAATGTAAAACCTCTTGTCGTAAATGTAAAACCTCTTGTCGTAAATGTAAACACAGCTTTGCACAAGTTACTGCGCGGTGATGTTAATCGCGAATCTAACATTGCACCTTATGTGAGGGACGATGAGCCGTAAATCTCTACTAGCAATCTAAGACAAGAAGACCTGCGGCTTAAAGATTTCCGCCATTAGCAATAATCTGAAAAAAGATATAAAATCGTGACATACTTGTCACGATTTTATAGCTATAATACATTATCTTTCACCAAAAATATCCAGCCTCAACAATTCCTCTTTAAATTAAAATTCATTGATAATTAATTAGTTCTGCTGAATATAGCTTTAGTCTACGTGCTTACAAAATTGTAGTACAGAAGGAAATGACGTAATTATATAAAAACAAAGATGGCGCATTATAAGACGATCTTCATTATGCTACACTGCACGCACGAGCAAAAAATAAAGTAATGTTCATTGGATAATAAAACAATTTGTTGCACTGTTAGGATTCTTATTGGCTTAAAACTCATTTTAGCCTCGTTCTCAGAAAAAAATCTGTCAAAACGAGGATTTAAGCTTTAGCCTGGATAAGTTTTAGGTTTTCTCTCTCTATCTCTCTCTCTATCTTCCCAGGCGATATTAAAGATTCCGCCTTCGCCGGCGGAAATCAAAAATGCAAGCTTAAATTGATACGAAATTCCAAAACTCGCACGCACAAGCAGTCGTTACTTTCTCCATTACTTTCATATCTTGCCATTGTTTGTCAATGCTTACCATTTTCCGAAAAAAAATAATTAGAAAAGAATTGTAGACAGGTTGTCCACATTAACTCATTATTTTCATGGTACTTCTTGACTAAAATTACCAACATCAACCCTTCATTTGGACCAAACTTCATACTGATTAAAAACTTGCAATGCAGACTGTATTATTACAGTCTGCATTGCAAGTTTTTAATCAAAATACTTAATCTTTAAGAATAAATCTGAAATGTAATCTTTGGCAATATTTTGAAAATAAGAATAATTCTCATTGCCGATTTAAACCTAAATTTCTCGACGTTTTTCTGAAATGTACAAGAACTTGCTGATATTCCTGACATTTTGGCTACATTTTAGAGATTCCCGACAGTTCCTGACAAAGGGGGAAACCCTGGTAGATGGCAACAAAAAAGAAAGGACTTAAAAACCTGTAACTTTTATTGTTTCCCATGCACATGACAACACAAACAAATTACACGAAAGACATAAAAATTTTAAATAAAAATATATATACGAAAAATGTATGAAATGTCAGTATAATAGGGGCGCAATATGAGACAGTCCATCAACATTCGTATATCATATTTGATATTTATTCGCCTTCTTCTTCGTCCTCTTCTTCTGAAGACTCTTCTTCAGCGTTCTGTAACCACGTAACCATTTTTTCCATTTGGTTCAAAAACACGCTTTTTCCTTTCGGCGTGTGTTCAGTTTTATACCACTGAATAATAGCATCTTCACCAAGCACGTCGGCTAAACATCAACAACATAGAAACAATAATTTAAAATTTAAAGTTTGCATGGTGACCACAGAAAATCAAAGTCCAAAGTTTAGGGCATTTTCCTTTTTTTCTAACACAAATGTGTGAGATTTAAGAACGAGTTCAGGACAAAATAGATAAAATAGCTAAACATGCCAAATTCCCAGCAGAAAAAGAGGATTTAAAATCTCTATTTGCAAAATTTAACTCATCAGATTACCTTCCAAGTCAATTCTAGCAAAAATTATATGACTTCTAGAACAATCCTGGATTTTGCAGGAATGTGGTAAGCAAGTGTTGATCACTACAGGTCTTAAAACCTGAAGAGTTTGAAGATACCTTGAAGTGGGTGTATACAGGGTGTATGCAGGGTGTATACAAGATGCATGCAAGGTGTATACATGATGTATTCAGGGTGAATACAGGATGTATGGACATTCTTACTTTTATAGAGCATCATCACAATTTTTTGGAAGAGCTTCATAAAGTTCATATTGTCGTAACAGTATTCCTGTATCTTTTGCAGCAAGATCAACTCAATTTTCGGACTGCTGGCGAATGTTTGCAACGCGGAGGCGTATGTTTTCAAGTGGCGTAATGCTTGATCAGCAAGAAGGTCCTCTTTTTTGTTCCATTCTACAGCTTTCATAATGGAAGACCAAAGCTATAAAGAAAAAGAATGACAGTAATAATAAAGAAATAAGAACTGCTGTGGAATTTTTCACAGGTTAAAGGGTTGTTTTACAAAATAATTAACGAAAGAAGAAAAACAACACCACATACTAATAAGCAGACTTCTGTATCTTTTAAGTTGTGTTTCTCTGTGCATTCTTTTGTAACAGTGATCAACTAAAACAAAAAAATTAAAATACATATATAACCAAAATATTTTCTTAGATGTGTGAAAGAAAATGCTGGTGAAATATCTAAAACTTTTGTTTGGTTTTGTTTTAACATTGGGGTTTAAGCTCAAAACGGCACCATTTTGATTTTTTTTCAAAAATCCAAACATGCCACTTTCTAATGAGCAGATCCACAGAAACGCTGCGACGTACGGACAGACGAAGAAAGGACCCTAATTCATACGACACTTCGCTATCGCGTGTGGAAGTGACGAAAAATGAGTTGCTATTCAACAACTGTTCTTCTCATTGTATATTAGGCACAATTTATAGCCACTCTTACCTCTTTCGCACTGACTTCATTTTCGAACAGTTTCTTCAATTTTTGTTTCAGCTCTTTCGTTGCAGTCCTGGTGTATTGGTTTCGCTATAAACGTTAGCATGGAAATGATTATTTGAAAACATGAACGCAACAAATGACAAAAATCTATGTAGGGTGATCTCATTAATTACTTTCTAATTCACGTATACAAAACTTAGACTAGTACACAATCATAGCCTTCATAAGCATACCGAGTCTGGCAAATCTCCTCAAATTAAGCATGGTAGTATAATTCCAGCCTGAACTACCGAAACATAAGAATTTTAGCCTTAAATTCGAAAAAGAAACTTTTTGAAACACAGAGCGGAATAGCAATCCTACATATTTATACCCTACATACACAGTTGCATGTCATGCACCTAAATTTGGATGCATTTGAAAATTTAAAGGTTGCCAAAAGATGCTATTATTCTGTGAAAACAGAATGAACATTTAGTAGGCTGAAAAAAATATACACTATGCTTACAAAAGAAATTGTATTTGAGAAATCAAACAATTATTGTTATGCAATTTACATGTAAACATGTATTGACTTACTTGGAATTCAACAACAGGTGTCAAACCAGCCTCATTAAAATATGTTTCAAACGCTTCAATAGATCTTTTATGCACAGGAAACAACTCCTAAAAGTAACCAAAACAGTCAAGCATCGTAATAATTCAGTATCAATCTCGGTAGGTTTTGTGAAAAGTACCCTACAGCATCAACAAGTAGGTATTATGTAGTTTGTATATGATTAAGCAAGAGTCAAATTATGATGAAATTTCAGAATTTACATTTGAAAAGGCTGTTTTAGGGTGGATATAATTTTGTCCTGGAAATTAATGGGCAGTACAAGAATTAGGAATTGCTGTTAAAAGAAATCCCTGAGAAAAAAATAAGATATTTTACAATTTTAAGGGTTAATGTTTTTTTACAAAATGATTCACAGTAAAGTGTACCAATACCAATAAAATAGTCAAACCTCCAAACTTTCTAAAAGAAAAATTTAATATACGTACAAGCAACTTTCCGTCCAGTTCAGCCTTTTTTAAATTACTTATTAAACTTTGGAAATCTTTTTCTTTTAGCCATGTGGCAAAAAAACATCTTGCAAATTCTAATGCGATTCCATCTTTAATAAGATGTTCATTCATAATCTTCGACAAACATGTCGGAGGAACCAATCCACTAGAAATCATCAAGTAGGTTGCAATTGTCAGACGCGTTCTTTGGATATCGGAAAATCCTTTCATAAACATAACAACCTACAAACAAATAAATACACCTCGATTTACCTAAGAAGACAAAAAATCGACGTCCTTATTGAAAATCCTGTATTAACTTGTGCCCTGCAAAGCTTGATACAGATGTCTGCACAGAGAGGAGACAACAAAACAAACAAATGAAGAATAAAACAACAAAATAAAAATACGATTATCTATAATTAATACCTTCTTCATTTCGTCATCTAGAGATCTTTCTAAGTACTTGTACTGACGAATCATCCTTTCAAACATATGCGTAATGTTACGCATACTGTCCAGATCTTCGTCAGTGTTGAAGATACATAACTTGGCTGCATTGTTGTCAGTTAAGATTGTACCTCCTGGTGCTAAAATCCCTCCAGTTATAAGGATATCAAACAAAGCTTCCGCATAGCGACGGTAATCCAATTTACTTCCAGCTTGGATAAGGAATTTTGAGGCCTGGAAATAACACAAAAGAACATTGAAAGTCGAAGCAGCTGGCATATGTAGTCTTGTTTCAGAATGTAAGCGAAATTACTATCAAAAGATTATATCTTGCACATGTGCTTATTTTGTCGTTACTGTCGACAGAAGTGCAGAGACGGGTTACTTTTACAATAAAAAATAGCCTGCTTAACAGTATGTCAATTTTTGCTTATGTCAGTCTAGTGATCAAAGATTATACCTATAAACCAACACTGAAAACCATTTTTATAGAAAATAAACCAAATTAAGTTATTGTCATTGTCCCAGACTTTATTTTACTTTAAAGATTACCTGTTCCAAATCAGAGTTTGCTTCGTTTAATCCAGCTACAATTTGGTCACGAAAATTCGTTGGATCATACTTTTCTTTTTCATCTAAGAAAGAAATTGAATTAAATGTGGTGTACGTATGATGTAAATCAAATATTTATATTGTTAAAGCGGTATAATGCTGAATGATATAATGTTCTGTGAAAGTTCCACCTAAACCAAAGTTATAGTTATAGGGTTGTCATCAAAGTTTCAAGAGGTCATCTTGACAATTTAACCCATATACATAGAGTTGTATGTCCATGTAGAAAATGCAAAATTTGTTTAGGAATCCTAATTTTCACTTTGAGCCGCTCAAGCAGCTCATACAAGTATAATATTCCTAAATATAGTGCAAATAGCTGATCAATAAAAAAAGCCTTATTTAGATTACAATATCAGTCATAAGGAGATTGAAAGTAAGAGCATTCATTTGAGGTCTATAAATTTAATTTCCAAAATCCATATATCTCTGCATAGATTTAAAATCGACACTTACCCCTTTTGCGGGTTTTGATCCGCTGTCCAGTAAGTGTTGGTTTTTGGGTTTTCTGACTCATGCAGTCTATATAAAAACAAAAGATTTGCAAACACATTGCAGGGAATTCCACATAAAAAAAAACGCGCAAGCTACAAATCGCACATGTTTTGATGCCAGAGTCATTTTTAACCAAGCTTTAATAGATAATGTTTAATGTTTAAAACATTTAGTAAAGAACAGGATAAATGTTCTTAAATAGATAGTTCACACGTCTACATAGCATTTGCTACATTTTTAATAGTGAAGCATAAGAAAAGTGGCAAAAAAGAAAAGAGACACATTTTTGAAAGATTTTTCACTTATATCTTGGTACTGTTTCTGTTATCAAATTATCTATATTATAATACCCGTATACGTCTGTCTGTCACGCAAAATGTTACCACAAGTGGCGACATGCACGCAATGCGGTGTAAAAAGGACGGGCGACCCCGTGGATTTTTCCACGGGCAACCGACTAGTTATTATTAAATCTCAAACCTCAAAAAAAAAATTTATAAGCATGACAGGGAAATTTTTAATTCATGAAATCTTGGGTCTTCGTACTAGGGAATATTCCCTATACACACTAAGCAACACCTTGATCTTGTGTAATTATTCCCTAACACAACAGGATTGGTTGCATACTTTATTTGCTGTAAAATTTTAACTAATCAGAACGCATTTTTCAGTGTTTATTCTTAGAAAAACTCATTATACACTGGAAAGAATTCACAATGACTGCCTTGTTTTAATACCCGAAAGGGGTACGTCAGTATATATTTTAAATTTGGCACATTTATTTTTGTTTTTCATAGAAATCAAAAAAATATTTTGCAGCTATTCGCCCTAGAATTCGTCATTCACAATTTGCGTTGTGAAATCCCCCAAGCTTCAAAACTGATATGACATGATAATCACAAGGGGGTCGTTTTCTTAATTTCTGGATTTAAACGGGCAAACAGGCAAAGAAAAACGATAGCTTACTGGTTATATAACTCTCGCACGTTGTGCAGGAGACTAGGGTTCGACTCCCCTTGGGGCCGATTCAATATATGAAGTAAATGCTTGGGCTGTTGGATGTTGCAGGGATTTGTCTGACAGAGCAAGGACCCTAATTGCATAGTTTCAAATGAGCATTAAATATTCTAGCACACCCCATCTAAGCCATTGCCCCTCCTGGAAATAATAGACAGGGTTAGCCTCCATATTTTTGTGAGTTATCTAACCATTGCAATGTTTAAATAACGTCCTAGCATTGTACAGGGGATTAACGGCGTTAATAAATCTAGTAATGGCGAACGAAATGTACCTTAATGTGTACTTGTTATCTGGTAGTGTTCTCAGCACCAGAAGATTTAAAGTTGAATATTTTGAAATGAAAGGTTGAACACGGAAAGTATGGCAAAATTGGCAAAATTAGTTACAGAGGCATGGGCACGAGTAAAACCCTCGAAAGCAAAGGTAATTTGTAGATAAAAAAAATTGTATTCTGGGTCTAAATTTTAAGTTAGTTTAAAAGAAGAACATATAAAACCAATCTGTATTTAAAGCCTTAAAATATCTTTATATTATGACTTCATTTACTTGGATAAATAAAAACGGCAGTGGATTTAAATCAACTTTGATTTTGTTTACTTTCTTCTTTTCATAATGGTATCAAAGTTACGATATTTTGTTAAAATATCGTGCCCGACCTGCTGTTTGTTAACACATTTATTTCATTGCTCTCGGGTACCTGTGTTATGAATACTAAGACGGAGCAGACAGCTGGTGATGGAAGTAGGGGCAAACAAAAATATTTAGTTATATTTGATTTTGATAATACACTTATCTCAAAAAACACCGACCAAGAAATAATAAGAGCACAATCATTAGTTGGGAAATGCGTTTCAGCCAAAAACTGGTTCACAAATACAGTGGGGTGGGCCGAATCGATGTCATTTACGTTGAAAGAATTACACGAGAATAACTTCTCCAAACAGGATATAGATAATATCATCAAAACCATACCTCTTTTGGATGGTATGCTTAACGCAATAAATGTTTTAAAAGATAAAAAAGATAATGTTGAACTAGTTATGGTATCACATTCAAACTCTTATTTTATTGATATTTTACTAAGGGAATTCAATATGGGTAGCTTGTTTGACATTATATATACCTACCAATCTGAGTGGATAAACGAACAGTTATTTATAAAGCCATATGATGTGCCACATACAATGTGTGAGTTGTGTCCTATTGATTTTTGTAAAGGTAAGTGTTTTTTGGTTTTGATTTTTTATTTCTTTTTTATTTCTACTGCTACTAAAGCATAGAATCTAAAGGCATGACGTGGCTGCGATACTTTAAAATTACAAGCTTTTTTAAATATGCCTAATTTTTTTTATCAGACTGGATGAAATTTACTTTCCAACAAAATTTTTACCTATGTCCTGTTAACACTTATTAACAGACATTATTATTTTTGCATTTTAAGGCCTAAAAATGTGCTTAAAACGTTCTTGGTGACCATTATAAGGGTATTCTTGATTTTTTTGACCAATATGCCTAGAATGTTCTTAACTTCTTATAGTTTCATGTGGTTACTCATTTGAGCCCTATGAAACGGTTTTCAAAGTGGGTGCGCTAAATCACTAACGTATTATTTATGACCTAGCAATAAGGGAGCGTTCACATATTACGTAATCAATTTTTTGCCTATTTTCTACTCCCCCCTCCCCCATGTAATCAGTCGTAATCATTTGGTTGACCCCCCTCCCAAAATTACGTCATCATCTACCCCCCCCTCAAAAAAAAAATCCGTAAAGAATTACGAATATTTACAGTTTTGTATTTTACTTTTATATTTTACATGCAAGATATAGAATATGGCGAATACAAACGATTTAGATAGTTGATATTTTTAACACTCATGATAAAATATGCTGTTAATTTTTTTTGATTTGCTTATGTCATCAAACCACTTGACCCCTCCCCCCTCCCCCATAATCATGCGTAAGCAATTTCGATGCCCCCCCTCCCCCTCTACTTGATTACGTAATATGTGAACGCTCCCTAAAGGTTTTGACAAAATTAAACCTCAAGATTAAATATTAAAATGTCGCTAGATATATTTTTACACACTGTTGTCATCTCAATCCCTATTTCAAACCATCATACTTTCTGTGGGCCAAAACTGCAAAACGCTATTATAACAAACCCTATTATAATGGTACGTTATTTCTAGCGCCTTAAGTTGGTTAATTTTCGCAAAGACATGTATTCGCGAGGTATAATTCGCATGTTACAAATATGGTACGTTATTTCTAGCGCCTTAAGTTGGTTAATTTTCGCAAAGACATGTATTCGCGAGGTATAATTCGCATGTTACAAATATTAATTTTCGCGAATCGGTCATGTTGAGATAAAGTTTCTTTGCGAAGAGTTATTTCGCCAATCTCAGTACTTTTCGCAATTTTAAGTTAGTCATCGCAAAGATTTTTTTTCTCAAATTGACTACTCCCGAAATTTTTGCCCAGAAATATTTTTAAATAAAATTCACGAAATTCGCGAAAATTAATCTTAGCCAAGTTAATTAGCCAAGTAATATTATTTGACATCGTTTCGGTTTATTGCTTTTAACTTGTTACTATTTTAAGGTGTATGTGTAGAAACGCATAAGGAAAGAATGGATTGGAGAAAGGACGAATCTTACAAAAGCATTGTCTACGTTGGAGATGGAACTGCTGATTTCTGTGCTGCGTTAACTTTGTCCAAAGACGACTACGTCTTAGCAAGGAGTGATTATTCCTTACACAACAGGATTTTAAAAGACAATGGAAAGAACTTGAAAGCTAATCATGTCGTTTGGAAAAATGGTCATGATGTAGCTGATTTTTTCGATAAACTTTTCATGTAAACACGATCTCTTTTTATCGTGCATCTCTGTAGTTCTCTCTATTTTTTTACTTTAAGACATTTTGCATCCCCGTGTCATGTTAATACCCCTCCATAATTTTAAGGAATATGACAACAATTACCACTGTCAAATAAAACGCTCAAAGTTGAGCATTTAACTTTAATAAAAACAGAAGTGGAGAGAAGTATTGCGAAATTTAACGCTGCTAACGGCAAAAAACTGTTCAAAAATACTGGAAATGGCTTTTATAGTAGAAGGTAAAGGTGACTTGCAAATATAACAATGTCTTTATTCTAATATCACGTTATGTGGAAATCATTTTAAACCTGATTAACACCATTGAAAGGGCACACATAGAACTGCCGCGACTTGGGAGGGAAACAACGGGGAACCCGAGATAAACAACGCGACTATTGTTTCGACAATTGAAGAAAGGCTATTAAACGAGGTTCAGAAAGAGTAGATAAAACAGCGACTGGACAACAGAGGGCAGAGATATCACGAAACAAATTCCCAGCACTATTGAAAATACTTTTAACGTACAGCAAGAGAATCGAGTAAAAGTGCTCAAATATTGAATCTTGTGAGGATTTCTCAGAGGATAGTGTTATGGCGTGATAATGACATGTATGGTATTAAGAGCAGTTTGCATCGATGTGAGCCACGACTACTCGACAGATGATTTTCTTTAAACGTTGCGACGATTTTCTAGTTTACGAGGGTGGCCGTGAAAGATTTAGAGCGATCCAGGTTCCCAGCTTGTGTACAAGGTACAAGGTATAAGTCAGTCTTAGAAGAACCTGATGACAAAAAATTTCGTACTTTTTTGAAAAAATATTTATTAGACCATGGTCTTGCGATTTTTATTATGCAACATACCTAGTTTTTTTTTTTTTTTTTTTTTTTTTTTTTAAAAAACGACAATTTCTCAATATCCTAACTTAACATCTACTGACCGATTGAGACCAATCCATGAGCAATACTTTATGCTTTGATTTATTCCTTCTGTCTCAATTTTTGTTCATTTGCTCGATTGTTTTTATTTCTTAAGCCCGTCGATTAATAAATATATTTAATATATGTATATTTTTTTTATTATATATTTTGGTGTATAATTTTCATTTTCATATGTTCTGGTCTTAATTCTCCGTCAGAATCTATTATATCGATGTCTTTCAATCCTTCGCCACTTTGAACTCTGCTAATCTTGTCTACAGTTTTACAGTGTCTTTTTTTATAGAATAACTTATTTCTTTATTTAAATATTATTATTATTTTAATAGGACGAATAGCCATTGTAAAATATGAAAGTGCCTGAAAGACAGTTAATAAAAAAAAAATAATAAAAAAATCAGTCTTCAATTCAGCAATCTAGTTTCCAATATAATACAGAGTGGAAGTTTTAGTGGAGTGGAGTGGAAGTTCATGGTTCAATGGTGTGACAAAATCTTTGGTGAAATAAGTGAAACGAGTACTGAACGCAACGATTGGAGAGCAAATTATGACGTTTAGTGAGCTACAAACTGCATGTTTGGAGTGACTTAAATTATCAATCAACGGCCAGTTGGTTTACACCTAACGGCACCAGGACAGTAACTCTATTCGAGGATAATGGAAAATGGGACTTAAAAACAGAAGTTTTAGCACATCTAATTGCGAAATTTAATACTTGCGGCAAAAATCTGTTGCGAAATATTTGAAATTGCTTTTATAATGGGTGGGATAGTAGAAGGTGAAGGTAAGGTGCAGATGTAGCAATGATCACCAACATCACTAACAAGTGTTATGGTCTAACATTCCAACTTAAAGGCTGTTTTTGCACTTTGGAAATACCGTAGAATCAAGTCGGTGACTCTGGTCTGACTCACAGTCCCCCCTAAAGATTTTGGTCCAAAATTGCTCTCTGGCAATAGGCTACTACTACAGAAAAATTCAGCCATATAACTCATGAGGTAAATGTCATGCAAATTTGGACAATTTGGGGGCCGTCTGAACCATGGGTTTCCCCCGGAAAAAATATAAATTCTTGTCAAGATTCCTAGGAATTGCTCTTACAAATATGTAAGTTATGAGGTAACCAGGATTCCGGCAATTTTCTCGTGCTATTCTGCCCTTATTGTTAAGGTTATTGTTATTGACAAACGTTTTTACGACCACGGTGAAGCACTTAACAAATATACCACAAGCAACCTTCTGTATAAAATGAGGTAACTAAGTCCGTCACCAGCTCTCTGACCAGAAGTCAGTTTCCATTGATTTTTAGAAAAATTTCTTGAAGTGTAAGAAACATCGAGGCTGATGATCGAATAAAACCCATGTATCATTGCGACTATCTGAGGCGAGTGCTTGCCAAGACAGTTTCTTATGAATGATGAACGAAAATATAAATCAATCACTCCGCCTTATCAGCCAAAGTTTAAATCCCAGGGTGTTTTATATCCCTGTCCCTAATTTTCTAGGATTTCTCTGCTTATAACAATGTCCCAACTTTGTGCCCAGAGCTATCCTGTCAAGACATCATAAGCGTAAAAGAGCCTTTCATGAGACGTTCAAGTTATATGAAACTTTGGAAATCTGGCATGCCCGACAAATTTCCATTTTAGGCGTATATACGGTACTACATCTGGCAAAAAAAGAGAAACGCCTTAAATGTCACATATGCTACCAAAAGTCGGCTCGATTCTATTAATTGAATCCGTTTTTGCCTCGAATTTACTTACTTTTCAAAATAGTTTCTTAGTCTCACAAAGCTATGCGATCAGAAATACTTTGAAAACAAGCCGTCCAGGCCGTACAAATGTAAAAAGCCTAAGTCCTGGGGATAATGTTGAATTATAAATCATTTTCTAAAGAAAAAAAACCCCAAATTTCTCGAATTTCCCGGCATAATTGCAAAATTGACAAAAACTCGTGAATAACCAATTCATCTGAAAATTAATTCCCTTAAGTTACCCAAGTATCTTCATCACTTTTTCCGCACGCAGGAGTACGTCGTAATAAGTAGGAATTTGCACTTCATTGGAGCCATGTATAGAAAAAAGTTTTTATTCTCTGTTATGATACTGTTGTTACAAATATAACTTATCAGAAACAATGAGAAACAAAATAATGAAAAATTAACAAGTATTGTGACTGGACGTTGAAGACGTAAACAAAACGTTCACAGAGGTATTATTAAAATGTGACTGGAAAACATTTGTCAGGAAAAGTGTTGAGGTTTTTGCTTCACCACACAAAGCTCAAAGGATTCAAAATTTAATTTACAAAAATGATTTTCAATAATAACGTATTTATAAAATTCATCCACACAGTTCTGATCAATTCTGTTGAAGGTAAATTTTATCTTCGGGTGTAACTTTCTACTGACGTGTAAAGGTGCGACCACTGAAAAAGAAAAAAATGATTTCAAACGATACCAATAAACTGTGATACGAGACATCCTATGTTTTATATAAAAGAGAACTAATGTAAGCTTCTTTGTTTTTTTTACTGTCTTCCCCTTCTCACGCCAAGGTGTTCACTCTGTCTGAGAAATTAGGAATTCGAAACTATTTCCAATTTCTCGGGAAAAACTTAGGAATATCGGCAAGTTCTTTGTTATGTCATCAAAAATGTCGGGAATTTTAGGTTTAAATAGTCAATCAGAACTATTTTTATTTATTAAGATATTGTCAAGGATTTAACTTCAGATCTGTTTTGATAGAATCAAGCATTGACATTCTTACAGTTTAATCTATTAATATGCTCTTTCAAATTTACGTTTTTAGGGTAGTCCAAGCTTAATTAGAATATCAGTACCGTCCCAAAGTAGCTGGGGAAATAGTGGAGATATCAGGATTATAAGAGGGTAATGTCGAGCGGACATCCTACTCACTCTTATAAAGAGGCAAACGAAAGGTAGGAGTGGGGTAAAAGGGGACACTAGAAGTTTTTGACAAGTTATTTTTTCTGACTCACCTCATTGTTTTCTTTTCAGTAGTTTTAGGCTCAGGTCGAGCACGATTCAACACCTTGATGAAGTCAGCTGTCTTCGCTCTCATTCTTGAGTGAAGGTAAGCCTAAGACACACAGTTTATTCAAAATTGACAACTGATTTTAGGATGTTTATAGCAACAGAAAGAATACGGCAGTAGTATACAGCAGATGTCAGTTCTCAATTCTGCATGAGATAAAGAAATACGTATCTAAAATTAATTTGTACACGTACCTTAGAACATTTGATATGATAGTGTAAATAGTTTCGGAATGTATGAATTAAGTTGATGGTATTTTCACGAGCTTTCGGGTTAGTGTGTCGTTTCTCCAAAACTATAACACAAATTGTGTGAGCAGACCCAAGAACGTGAAAGGGAAGAGAGTGTTTGCGGAGCAGTTTTCGCGATTTTTGGAAAAGTTTATTCCCGCAAAAAAGTAAGGTCAATCGTGGACCGCAAAAGTTTTTTTCCAGAGGAATGTGCCTACTAGAAATGGTCTCTGAGAATGTTGCTGCAACAGAACAAAATGTAAAAAAACTAGTTTTTTGAAAACAACAGCAAAACCTTTATAATTTCGCGTGTGTATATGTTGACAGACGGTTAATTTATGGCAAATTTCGCGAAATAAGAACACGCGCGAAAAAAAAGATTTTTAAATATCCAGCTTAATTAGGCGAGATTTCTAGCCTAATATTTGAACAACAAAAAAGGTCCAATTTATCCATGGTACCACTTAACATAGTACTACTGTAGTATCTGGACATCTGGCGAAACATAAAGAGGTATTTAGCACACAATGTGATCATACCGAAGGTGATGTATCCAATATTATCTCCACGTGCAGCGTCTGTTCCCTGCAATTCTCTTGGTGGATCTTTATGGCTAAACAATACTTGTGGTGCTGTTTGGCTTGCACGACGACCTTCTTTGAATTCCTGGCAAAAAAATTCAATAAAGATACTTTAAGACCCACGATATCTAGCAATGTTTAAAACGAAACGCCATACAAAAATAACAATCTATATCTGGCAACAAAATCAAACGTTTATCCCAAAGGTGGCTTTTCTTGCAGCATACATACAAAATATAAACAAAATAAAAACACGTATCCACGCAGTGATACCTGCATAAATACTTTTCCAATGATGACATCGTCGTCATCTTTGAAAACAGTGCTGAAGATGACAGTGACACGATCTGCTTTAGCTTCCACGTACATCGTTTCGTCATCACGGTAGTGAATCACAGCCGTTTCCTTACTATCCTGTTGCTTCTCAAGGAGATCGAAATAACTTTCAAACACTGAAGCGAAACAGTTTCGCTTTAACAAGCCAATTTTCTTAATCAAGGCTTCTAAAAACGAACAGACAAGAAAAATCAAGATGCGAATGCAAGATGGGGAAAAGAAGTGGTTTCCTTTGAGCTTGTCTCCCTCTTAGAAAAATTAAGAAAGATTCATAGACATCTTTTCAACCTCTCCCATAAGAAACCAAGTTGTTTTTTTCGCGGGAGGTAACACTGCTTTGATACTAATCATACTGAGAGTGAATGGGAAGAAATTTCTGTATCAACACCAATGAAATAAATTGGTTTTTAAACATCCTAAACATTTCAAGCCAAGAAACATAGGTAGCCTTTACATGGACCCGACATGAGATTTACTGACATGAGATTTCAAACCGCAATGAAATTTTGTTATGTTTACATGTGTGTGAACGGAACATGCGTCATAACTTTGTACACATGCGCAGTAACTTTTTAAACATGCGCATTAGCTTTATAAACATGCGCAAAAGTTTCATTTGGAGTTATTCGTGTTTTTATGAATTTTTTGAGAGAGAAATGAAATTTTATTTCTGTCTTTTAGACCGACATAAAATCAACACCGAAATGAGTTTCATTTCGCCCGAAATAATGTAAAGAAGAGTCCGAAATAAAATTTTTATTTCGCCCCCGGAATGAAACTTCATGTAAAGGATCCTTAAAGCATAACATACCTTTATCTGTTGGCAGCTTTTCCAGATCAATTACCAGGGTGATATCATAACCTATAAGAAACACTTACTATAAGCCACAAGGATTTCCAAACTATATCAATTAAAAAGTTTATCATTAAGAGCCAATTTCTGTAAGAATGAGACAGGTGCTGATAGTAAAGAAAAAATCCCAAAATTTTAAGGTTCAAAATTTAATAATGACAGACTTATGACCAATTTAATAATATTCAAAATTAGGTATTTGTTTTTTGCAACTTTGTCTATAGGTCTTGTCTTGATAGTCACACAAGTTCCTTTTAATTTCTGTTAATGTGTGGTGTGCACTATTCGAATTTGAAGGCATGAAGCCATGTGCATGTTTTAATTAACAAAGTGGGTTAAGGAACTTTTCTTACCGTTCTCTGCAGTTGTAAGATAATCACCATATATACGCTTAATTAACTAACAAAAGAGGAAGAGAATATATAAATTATACAAACATAAGTCCATAAGCCTATCTTTTACATATCATACAATACCTCTTCTGCACCATGTTTCTGTAACTCTTTGTAAAACTTCAATGATATGCTCACCTAAAATTACTAACAGTCTTCAGTATAATGCTTTAGTTATTTTTTTTGATTTACAAAAACATAGAAATGTTTATAAATGCCATTAAATGATTCATCATGAAACCTGACCTCCTCAATTAGAAGCTATGATCCTCAGGGTTGGTGAACTTTGCAACAAGATATACATTCCTTCCTAAGGCAATTGGTTTTCAATAATATAGTTTGAGTTTCAGAGTTTTCAAAATCATTGTTGTGATTCTTCTCAGTATGTTTTGACACAAATCCATGTTTTCCAAGGTGTTTTATTTTTCAGTTCTTCTGGGATAAATTAAGTTGTTATGCTAAGTAGACATTTGGCATTGTTTGTTTGGTAAACTTATAGAAACTTAATACCAGCGAATGTTAAAAAATCAAAAAATGAGAATGTGAAGAAAACAAGTTTCCTAGTCAAAAACCAAAAAATCAACGATCACCATATAACTATTCAATTCCTAAACAAAATTATTCGTTTCAGGTATTTCTAACTTTGGTTTCGATGTAATATATGTAAAAACGTATTTATATCTCTCCATGAATAGTAGCCACCCAGAAAGTAACATAATAACAGGCAATCCGAAAGTACAATGTTTTTATTTATAAAAAATGCTTACAATGATTTTTGTCCTATCATTATCTGGATTTCCAACATGAAATATACAACCATCAAAATCTAAACAAAAAAGACAAACACAATTCTTAATTTACCTTTTTCATTTTAAGAGAATAAATACTTCTGTGACATTATATATAGAGAACTTCTTCAAATCTCCATACCTGCTACTTTAATGTCAATCGCATCAGCCTTACCCCTGAAAATAAAAACAAACAATCCTTTATTGTGGTGCCAAGCAAACAAACCAATAAAGCTAATGAATTATGCAAGAAGAGAACATTAAATGAATTTTTGACCAGGCGAATAATTTGCACAGGAGGGAGTAGTACCGGATTCAAACAAATTAAAGTGCAGATTTAATTTAGCGAAGAGGTGAAATTTGACATAAACTTAATTTGGTGATTTCCGACCAAAATCATCAATTTCGGCTTTTTTGTGCGTCAGAAATTGTAGAGTGACACATATAGAAAACCAACTTTATTAGGGGGGAGCAAACACTGCACTGAAATATCCAAAACATTTTCAAGGCAATTCACCATGATGCATCGAATACGCGCCGGTAATTTCCTCAAAGTTCAATAAGCGGAAGCGCCTCCCTCGAATAAGCGCCCACCTGATAAAAGGGGGCGCTTAACCGAAAACTACCTTGAGAAACTGGGCGCTTATTTGAAAATTTTACTTTCTTATATTGAGAACCCTAGAAAGACTAAAGTTTATTTTGTTACATCTTTTGTTCACTTTTATTTTTCAGGAAAAAAAATTTGAAGATTACCGTTGTCTTTAATTTGTACAAAATTAGGAAAAATTTATAAGCGCCCAGCATTTTTTAAGCCCCCCCCCCCCCCTCGATTAAGCACCCATGCGCTTGTTCGGATCATTACGGTATTAGTTGAATCAATGTTGACACCTGTAGGCTAGGTTGGTTGGGACACTTGGAAAGAATGGAGGAGGATAATTGGGTAAGAAAGTGTAGAGACTTGATAGTTCCTAGGGCCAAGCCAAGGGGTAGACCGAGAAAGACTTGGCAGGAGGTAATAAAGACAGACTTGATGCAGAGAAATTTGAGTTTAGATCTAACGCAGTCTAGATCAGATTGGAAGAGGGTTATATATATACCACGTCCAGCCCATGCTAGCATGGAAAATGGACGTTAAGATGGGATTGAGAGAGTCGCTATACCAGTAGACGCTCGATCATCGTGTGAATGATGATAATGATAGTAATCAGGCCTTGCTATAAGTTGCGAGCAATTGCTTGCGCCCGCGTAGTGCTTGCGTAAATGCTCGTTACCCGAGCATTCTATTGCTCACGTAAATATTAACATTTTGAGATAAGTGTAAACGTTTTTCTCAAGAATTGATTGGTCTTTTAAGTGAAATTCATGCACGAACGCTCAACCTGAAACTGAAAAGATATTTGGTGTGATTATTTTCCACCCATCGTGCAACAGTTCATTCGCCATTTTGTAAAACGCGTGCGATACAGGCATTAAGGTTAATCTTTGTTGCGCATTCATTTTGCAGTAGAAAAGTGGGGGCCTTTTTTAATCGTGAACCCCAAACACGATGATCGAGCGTCTACTGGTATAGCGACTCTCTCAATCTTAACTTCCTTTTCTACATGTCCGAAATAGTATGCATGACTATACTGTCGTTTTCATAAATTTATTGTTTATTTTTCAGCAAATAGGAAAAAATATGCTTCGTTTTCAAATTAAAAAAAATCTTTATCCGCATGGTTTAAATAAAACTTCAAATTCATTCGGAAAGTTCAGGTACACGCCAGGTACATAAAATTTATACAGAAAAAAAAAAATTATACCGCACGTGGGTTTCGTTTTTAAAATTGTTTGAATAACAGTTGCGGCATAAAGAAAATAATCCATTAAATTTGGACCTGCTATGGTTCAATTGTTTCGTCAAATGAAGAAATTATCTACAATTAAATCCATGATAAATTGTCTGTTCCGCCTGTAAGTGCATTTTGCAGACTTGCGTCATCTGTGCTCCGTCGGCGTTCACCTCCGCATTAGTTAAGAACCGCATGGCTGGATTTCTTGTGTAAGACCTGGTTACCAACGACGAAGGGACCAGGCGAAAGAGATTTATGTCTACGTAGTTTTTTAACTAAGTCAGGAGTCGGTGAACTAGCTAGGATGGTCAGGTTGGCTATGAATAGGCTTGCTCGTGGATTTAAAGGACCAGGACTATTCAATAATTCTGAGATCTAAAAGTGTCCGACCAAGACGGAAATCTATCAGACGTTTTAACCGATGAAAGTTCGAAACGAGCTACGGACATGTCCGACCAAACTGGAAATGTGGCGGACGTTTTAATCACGCGCCTGAAACGATTTAGGTGTGTGCCAAGGCGCCTCTCCTGAAAAAGATGCCCTGAGAGACTAAATGTAAAGTTTTTTTAGCAAAAAATATGGTGAGCAAAATTGCTCGGGAGGTTATTTGCTTATGGCAAGGCCTGGTAATGATGATCATGATGATGCTCTCAACATCACCTGGATTAAAATTCATTTTTGAAGTTTAACCGGAAACATTTTGTGAAAAATAAAAAAGGTTGGCAGACTGTTTGCAGTATGACAGACACAACATGTTAACTGTGTTTTTATATATTTCACAAAATTTACAGGATAGTTATTTTTTGAAAAATATATTACACCCGAAACACCTTAATGCTGTGTATGCTTCACTCGATTTACAATATACTGCATATATACATGTACTGAAGCGCTCCACCTGAATGTGTGGCACAGTTTACAATTCGTATTAATCACTCCACCAAGCGTTTAACACAAGGTAAAAAAAGTTACTTGTGTTAGGCATTTCAACGCATTCCAATGCCAGGTCCTGGGTATTATAGTATATATAATAAAAAATTAAATGATAATTAAATGATATCCACAAAAAAGTTAACTAGGCAATGTGTGCTGTAAATTCATAAGCCTATATATAATATGCACCTGTAAAGTTTGGTATATATATATTTGTTGGTCTAATGGCTATGACACTCGTGTAAATGAGAGATCCGGGTTCAAATTCTGGACAGGGCTAGAAAAAACATAATTATCTTGCATCTACAACAATCAGGTAATAATGAGTATATGATATGTATATAGCTATTTTGAGGATAATAGGTATTCTTTGAATTGTAGGGGGGTAGTGTTAAATACATTCATCACTTTCATTTAGAGCACAAAAATGCTAAGAAAAGACAGTTATATATGCTTGTTCAGGCCCTACGACACAAAATTGAAAGTGAGGGGGCTAAAATTCAGATATAGTTATTATTAATAGTGGCACTTGCAGATGACACTTTGTTAATGTACACAAAAGAAAAGTTCTCAAAATGATAACTCGCCACCTGCAAACGCCACTAAGGGACAATAACAAATCATCCAGATCATCATACAGAAAAAGTGTATAGAGGCAGGCCATGGGCACAACTGATATGCCATATCTCTCTTCTCATATTTCTGGTTGTATTTATTTATTTTCTTGAAATTGGTTGGCAAAAAAGTGTGTGCGGGGGGGGGGGGGGGGCTATAGCCCCCTTAGCCTCCCCGTTGCCGTAGGACCTGTTGTTTGTCTTGCTATGTCTCTAATAATCTTTTCACTCACTAAAAATATTTTTTTGCGAACCTAGGGGACCCTGCTGCCCACCGCTCCGCAACCCTTTCTATATTGATTTCGGTTTTCTTTAAGCTTTGAAATGATAACTGCAGCTGCTATTTTGCATTCGCAAAATATATACTCAAAAAAAGAATTGTTCTCTATATGAAGTCGTTCAGATCAATTTTACACAAGTTTTGCTTGTTGGTTGGCTGAAAACTCTGTCACAATTGTACTCCAACAAGGCATATTATCATGTACAATAAGAAAAACCTAAAATTTTATGACAAAAAAAAACTAAACAAGATAATTCTGATATAGAAAATCACCCCTCTTTTCGTTATTAAAATATCAATAGTATTACAATATCAAATTAAAATATCAGCAGTGTTTGTACTCTATCTAAATTACTTACCCAGCAAATCGAGATCTTAAAGCTTCTTCTACAACACCGTTGTTGATTTCAAGCAGGATCATAGTGACAAAGAAAAGAATATAGGCGATCAACAACACAGGTAGCTAGTTTCGACTGTATTTTGTGATGGGAGTGAAATGTTCAAATTTATGCGCTCGATTACTATTAAGCTAGATTTTTACTTTCTATTGTACAGACATGGAAAATCAAGACAAAGCTGAACTAAAAGTCATAGTCACAATTAATGCATTGTGGTTTTGGGCAATAATTTTTAAATTTAAAGTTCCTTAATCAATAAGGCAATTACTTTATTTACATTTTGATCTTAGTTACTCGTGAAAACGCATGGTATTTTGTGTTGTGTTATTGCCTGCTCTTTTTAAAGCTGTTATCGCATTGCCAGTTTAGTTACCCAGGTATGATTGTATTTATGCCAGGTGGTTCGATATTGTTTGCATGTATATAATAGCTAGCTATTTTCTCTATAGCTAATGTAGGGTCGTCAACACCGTCCGTGTGCGCGTGATTACTCCTGCACTCCTTACTCCTTTACTCCTCCCCAAAGTTTATATCTTATCTTTCACGTTTCTTTCAATACTTTCACAGTTCATTGTCTGTGTCGCGTAATTGCTGTATTGCTTTGTGAAGTCAGCCAAGTATGCAATTGAAATCTATAATTGTTCTGTAATTAGAGATTTATATTTTATTTAAAAGTAGCTAGCGTTTTGCTTCTTTCGCACTCTTATGGAAAAACAGTTGAAGTTTTAAATGCTCTGAAAAGGCTGCAAGAATTTTTATTCAAGTTTCAGTTTAAAATAATCACTTAAACCAATTTTATCAATCAATCAAGCATCAAGTCCATAATGATTTTATGCAAGATTATCAACAATACAATGTGGGACATTAGCACCATTAATAGCGAATAAAATCAACAATCTTCCTTTGGCTTGTTGAAACATCAAGTCTGATTTTGAGATTTGATTACTAATCATGTGAGATTGGATTGGAACAACAACTGCAGCTCCGTCAGATACATGAAAGTCGTTAACGATTTTGATAAGGTTCTGCAGGCGAATCAGAATATATTCAACTCATGGTACAAAAATAAATTTCGCGTTCCTAAACTGATGGAACATCCAAAATGGTTCGTTCGAACGTTGATCTATAAGAAGGTGACATGGTTTTATTCATCAAGCAAAAATCTGTTTTAAATATAAATTATTAGTTTGATCAAACCTAGACCTTCACTTAGGCAAGCTGGTAAGCGTATATTTATGTATTTATCATCATCATTCATTCATCATTCTCGGCTTAACGTCCGTTTTCCATGCTAGCATGGGTTGGACGGGGTATATTAATGACCCTCTTCCAATCTGATCTAGACTGTGTTAGATCTAAACTCAACTTCCTCTGTATCAA
Source organism: Hydractinia echinata (assembly GCA_030067915.1). Lineage (NCBI taxonomy): Eukaryota > Metazoa > Cnidaria > Hydrozoa > Anthoathecata > Hydractiniidae > Hydractinia > Hydractinia echinata. Next base: position 125,981 of record JASGCC010000334.1, on the reverse strand, counting down.
GTCTGTCCTTATAACCTCCTGCCAAGTCTTTCTCGGTCTGCCTCTGGGCTTTGCCCCAGGAACTATCAAGTCTCTACACTTTCTTACCCAATTATCCTCCTCCATTCTTTCCAAGTGCCCCAGCCAATTCAATCTTCTTATCTGGATAACATCTTTAATTCTACGGAGACTTAGCCTGCTTCTTAGCTCATCTGAACTCTTTCTGTCTCTCAGACTGACGTTACACATCCACCTAACCATTCTCATATCATTCCTTTCTAAACGGTCAAGATCTTCCTGCTTCACTGCCCATGTCTCACTACCGTACAACATAACACTTCTTACACAGGCCTCATACAACCTACCTTTTACCTCAATTGGCAGGACTCTGCTAGTCAACAAAGGAAGTAACTCTCTGAACTTTTTCCAAGCAGAACCTATCCTGTAAGTAACACTTCTTCCAACACCCCCTTCACTGCCCAACATATCACCTAAGTAACAGAAGTTCTCAACTATCTCTAACGAGCCACTGTTGTACATCATTAAAGCTGGAAATACTTCATTCTCTATAATCTCACCTTTGCAACGCTTGCATACAAACTGGATGTCAGCTCTTAACCTTCCACTAATACTACTGCACTTCTTATGTACCCAATGCTTGCAAGTCTGACAAAAAATTGAGTTACTACCAACCCCTTTCCTGCAAACTCCACAAGGCCACTTTCCAACTACAAGGTCACACTTGGCTGCAATGCTACTAATCATGACTTTAGACTTTGCTGTGTTTACCTTTGGCCCTTTCTCTTCTAGTCCTTTCTTCCACTTCTCAAACTTTTCAACTAATTCTTCCATCAACTCTGCTATGAGAACCAAATCATCTGCATACAATAACTCCCATGGACAACCTGTTCTGAACTCCATCGACAGCGCTTCTAAGACTAGAACAAACAACAAAGGACTAAGTACAGAACCCTGATGTACACCAACATTTACACTAAATTCATCACTAAGTGAATCGTTAATCCTGACACGACTTCTAGCATTGCTGTACATAGACTGTACCATCGTAACTAGCCACTCATCCACACCTAATTTTCTCATAGCCCACCAAATAACTTTACGTGGCACTCTATCAAAAGCTTTCTCTAAATCTACAAAGGCAAAATAGAGATTCTTTCTCTTTCCTAAATACTTTTCCTGAAGCTGTCTGTGTAAAAATATTGCATCTGTAGTGCCACGCCCTGGAACAAAACCAAATTGCATCTTATCTATATCAATCCTTTCTCTAAGTAACTTATCAATCACTCTTTCAATAACTTTCATTACTTGATCAACCAACTTCAAACCTCTATAGTTACCCCTTTCTAATGCATCACCCTTGCCCTTGAAACAATTCACTATTACACTCGACTGCCACTCACTCGTAAGCCATGTAAAATATGCACATCTATCTATCTATCTGGTTAGCAAGACTTGTAATAAGCTCAACTCCAATATATCCAGATGCTTTTACCATCTCTGCAACAATACCTGATACTCCTGCAGCCTTGCCAATCTTCAATTTCCTAATAGCCTCCACTACCCATTCTGTCTTGATCTGCATAGCTGGCCCTTCTACAACATCATCATCAGACAAATTATCCTCATCCCAATCAAACTCAGTGTTAAGCAACCTCTGATAATAATTCTTCCAAGCTACCCTTTTCTCCTCCTCTGTGCTAGCCAAAACACCTTCATCATTACGTATACACTTCTCACCTACAACATCTTGATTAGTCTTCTTCATTTGCTTTGCTATCTTGAATACCTCATTGCGCTGGTCTTCCCTTCTTAACACATCTGCAAATCTGTTTCTCTCTGCTTCTGATTTTGCCTTATACACTGCTGTACGAGCATGACGCTTAGCTTCTAAGTAAATATTTTTACTACCACCTGACTTCCACTCTTTCCAAAGTTTCCTCTTTTCCTTTATACACTGGTCAACCTCATTATTCCACCACCAGGTCTGTCTATGTCTAGCTGGTCCTTTCGTCCACCCACAGGTATCATCAGAAGCTTCTAGAAGACAATTCTTCAAAGTAGTCCAAGTACTTTCAACATTGTCACTATCACATTGACCATTGTGGGCTAACTGCTGAACTTTTGCACTAAATTGTCTTGCTACAATCTCTTCCTTCAGCTTCCAGACTTTTCGACGGGGCCTGTACTTTCCCTTGGCTTCTTTAACACTCTTCAAGATAATATCACAAACCAGCAACCTATGCTGGGAAACACACTCTTCCCCCGATATAACTTTCACGTCCTTCACCACTTTCTTGTCTGACTTTCTAACCAGGAAGTAATCTATCTGTGTCTTACAACCACCTGACTCATATGTTATCAGCCTACTCTGTCTCTTTCTGAATGATGTGTTGCAAACCACCATGTCCGTTGCCATTCCAAACTCAAGCAATCTCTCCCCTTCCTTATTTCTGCTCCCAAATCCATAGCCTCCATGCACACCTCTATAACCTTCAGATGACCTCCCAACATGACCATTAAAGTCGCCGCCCACCATGACAAGTTCAGTGTCTCCAAACTTTGATGTGACTGCTATTAACTCATCATAAAACTTATCTTTATCTTCCTCACTGAGTCCACACTGTGGAGCATAAACTGACAGAAAAGTGACAATCCTATTACCTATCAAAAACTTTATCACTATAATACGACTATTAACACGCATAACATCTATTACTTTTTCTACCCACTTCTCTGCAACGAATATGCCAACTCCTCCATATCCATCACTATTACCAATCCAAAAAAGCTTATACCTTGCCCTCCTACCTTCCACAAATCTCACTGAAGCTCCTCTCCACCTGACTTCCTGAACACAACACATATCAACAGATCTACGTTCTAACATTTCAACTACTTCACCTGCTCTACCTCTCAGAGTACCAACATTTACACTAGCCATCCTCAACCTAGTGTTATCTACCTTGTGATGTGATAGCTGGGTAACGGTCTGACGATGCTCACACCTGACATCTGTCCTACCGTGCGCGACACCTTCACTCCTTAGAGTTCCAGCCCCGTTTACGCAGTTTGTCTGATCAACTATTCTTACGGCCATTAATAAAGAGTTTTGGCATTGTTTTACAGCTGGATGCCCTTCCTAGCGCCAACCGTTCACAGACCGGACTGGGTGTTTTTTAAAGTGACACCATCACTATGTGGCATTTCATGGGACTTCCACAATCACCCCTTTAAACTAAGGTATGGTGGAGGACGTTCAATTCCTCTCTTGTCTCTTAAAGAGACCCTTCACCCTATATATGTCTTTTTTCAGTTTTGTAAAAATTAGTCTACTTTTTTTTCATTGTGGTTTGAACCCTCTTTCAAGAATTTTTTACGAACATCCTAAAGTGGAAGTGTTCTTGGTGCCCCTGACCCTACAACTAGCTATATATAGCTAGCTATTAAATGCATAAAACTTATGTTAATTTTTTCATTCTTTTAACAAGAACAATGCAAGCCAATTCATCATTTTTGATCCTTCTCCTTGTTTGCTCAAGTTTACTTTTGCCATACACCCTGTTTGTACGTGGTAATGTACAATGGTACAATTTCACCACTTTTAAGAAAAAGTTATTATTTACCGAAAGACGCTTTTTGAAAAGAAAAAAATTAAATCTATATAAATCGTGGAGCTCGCGAAAAAGATCGTGGGACACACGATCCTTCATGGAGATAATTATATTAGCGTGGTGGCCACGATAGAATGTCGTGTGCACCACGATCGTTACACGAACATAGTGTTAACAAACCTTTTCACAGTACTGTACGCTTAGCGTTCCCGTATTTCAAATTTCCGGACACCAACAATTGAAAATAAGGTTAATTCCTAACCAACTGCATGTGACAAATGGCCTTGACTGATGGGAAATGGTACAATCTCGTGAGTGCAGGTACAATCTCGCCGGCTAGGTTTTGGACTGATAAAAAAAGAAGCAAGATATTTTGGTTAAACAATGTAAGTTAGCCCAATCCTGTTTTTAGGCCTCTTGTTACTCACATATATACAGTACTGGAAAAATGTTGTTTAACATCGCGCTTCGCGTATCACGACTGTATTCTTGATCCGCGATAGACGTTTTTTTACTTTCAAATTGTATTGAGAAGGCTTTGCGATGCATCTGTCTCGATATCATTCTCGAAGCTATCAAGGCCATTAACACTTTCTTATAATAGAACTATTTTAAAAATAAGAGTGTATTCAACAATGATCGCGGATGTTTAAATATAATTATACTTCCTTTGTGTTATATTTTTTTAACTTATGCATAACAATCTAGGGTATACAGCCAGCGTTAATCTTTCTTTGGAAAACATTGCACCGAGATTGCGTGTATTCAATTAAATATTATTAGTCGAACTATATTTTCACATGTCTGGTTGATCTTACACACTTTCGATGATCTTGTTTACGCAGCAAATGTTTTTATTTTACACGCGCTTCTTATAACGATCTTTGTTAAAAAATGTACCCAGAGGCTGCATATATGGTCAAACATCCTACATAAACATTTATTATAGCTTCTTGTTTGTTACAACTCTGTCATTTGACCATAAAGCCTATATCCAGTGGGCACATGAATGAAATGTGACGATATAAATGCTTTTTTAGATCGCGTTTTAAAAATTTAAGAACGAAGAACGGCGATAGAAAAGCTTCATTAGATTGCATTTTAAAAATTTAATAACGAAGAACGGCGATAGAAATGCTTTTTTAGATCGCTTTTTAAAAATTTAAGAACGAAGAACGGCGAAAGAAATGCTTTTTGAGATGGTATTTTAAAAGTTTAAGAACAAAGAACGGTGATAGAAAAGCTTCGTTAGATTGCATTTTAAAAAGTTTAAGAACGAAAAGCAGTGATAGAAAAAAAATATGTTGAAAAAGTAATGCGCTAGAATTACTTTAATAAATACGAAAGTTAAAAATTTTCTTATAATAAACTTTTATTTAAAATAAAAAAAAGATAAAGCAGAGTTTGAAACTCTTAAACAAAGTGTCTTTCTTTATATATTTTTTCTTAGTAAAGAATGTGGTTTTCTGAAATAAACAAAAGGAAACAGTAACAATGATAATAAAAAATAGTAACGTAAACAGTCCATATTCTACATCTCCCCCTCAGATTAATAGTCTGTTAATCGACGTCGGTCCGGAAGAGTGTTTCTCGTTCATTTGGGGAAACATATTTCCCGGTTTCAGGTTCATAAAACTTCTTAACTGTATGTGTTCGAGTCGATCTCCTCGGCTGATGAGATTGTTCCTCGGTAGGAGGTTGAAGAATATCTGCAGCACGCAAAGGAGGTTGGGTGTCGGCTACATTTGTCGAAGGGTGAACATTTGCTGCACGCGTCGGGGATTTTATATGGGCTTCACGAGTTGAAGGTTGATCGTTGGTTCCGCACATCATAGGTTGGACATTAGTTGAGTGCGCCAGATGTTGGATGCTGGTTGTGCACATTGGAGGTAGAATGTCAGCTGCATGCGTCAGAGGTTGGGATGTTGCATCTTTTACTGTTCCGTGAAGCAGATGAGGCTGGTTTTTTTGGAGAAATCTGCGATTGCGAAGTGTGATACGTCCAGTGCCAGCAACTTTCACGTAGTATTGATCATAATCACACACTTCAACGACAACACCACTTCGATCCCATCGCGTAGGATACTGACCGGATTGGTTCTGGATCAGTACCTGATCAGCTACTTCGAGTTGATGGAGTGGTCGAGAATGTTCGTTAAGTTTTTCAAGCGTCTTGTCATAGCGAGTGTTTAATGATTCTTTTTTCAGTTTCCATGCTTCCCTCCAACAAGCAGAGACTTGATCGTTATCGAACAGCTCAATGTCCTTTCTGATGAAAGGGAGGGTATCTCGGAGTTATGACCGAACAATACCTCAGATGGGGATAGATTGCAACCTGGATCAGGAGTATTTCGTTTGATTAGTAATGCACAAACCATTCGGTCAGTATCGAGACGTCCTTGTGAATCAATATTATCCATCAGCAATCTCTTGATCGACTTGACGGCAAGTTCGGCCCTTCCATTGGAGGATGGCAGGTAGCTGGAAGAAACACGGTGCCTGATGCCCTACTTCTTGAAGAATGCTTTGGTTCCTGCAGCTGTAAATTCTGGACCACCATCACTCGCCACCTCAACTGGCACACCAAATGTCTTGAACAGTCTGCGAAGAGCTGAGCAGAGTCCTTGAGCGCCAGCACTATCACTACCAGGCCGAATTTGAGTTTGTTCTGTCCAACCTGATAACCTATCAGCAGATATGAGGTAGTAATGTGCCTTGTAAAAAAAATAGTCGCATGCTATAGCTTCGAATGGGGTCGTTGGGATATGAGGTTCGACAGGTGGTAGCTTTGTGTGAGATGATGCGCATCTATTGCACTGGAAGCATCCATCACGTGTTAACTCTATATCCTTCATGATACCAGGCCAGTAAACGGAACACATGGCACGGTCCTGCATTGCGGTTGCACCCTGGTGTGCAGCATGGAGGGATTGCAGGACTTCAGCTCGGAGTGATTTCGGGACGACAACTCTATTGCTCATCATTATTACTTCATCGACAATATGTAGCTGTTCTCGTTGTTTCCAGAACTGTGATATGTTTGCAGGCATAGTGGCTTGTGATGGGGGGGAATGCTATCTGGATGTGATGGATCAGGTCTTGACAATCACGGTCGTGGTGGGTTGCATGTTTAACAATGTCCCACGTTATAGATCTAAAGTTGTTTAGGTTATTAGCAGAGATATGAGACAGTTCAGCTTCCATGGTATCTTCGATGTGGTAATAAATGCTGTCCAAAGTCATTGCATCACTCGGTAGATTGTCATCATCGTCATGTCGCGCAGGTTTCCTGGAGGTTGCATCGGAAAAGAAGTTACTCTTGCCTGGAGCATGGATGATCGAGAAGCGCCATAACATGGTCCTCTGTTAAGACGGAATAGTCGTGGATTTGCGATCTCATCGAGGGTTCTGTCGCCAAATAGTTTGAGAAGAGGCTTATGATCTGTAACAACGATTAATTGGTCACATCCTTGCGTGAAGTACCTGGTCTGCTCAAGGGACCAAGCAATGGTCAATGCCTCACCTTCTACTGGTGCGTATTGTGTTTCAGCTGAGCATAGAAATCGTGAACCGGCCAAGGTTATCCTCCAACCACCTTCGCAGCAGTCTGGAGATAACTGTAAACAATTGCAATGTTTTTGAGACAGAAAGAAGCCGACTCCTGTCTTGGACCAATCGGGTCGTAGGCACGTACATTGCTGAGGGTTGAAGATCTCCACTCCTTTGAGGATTGACTCAACCACATGGCCTCTGGATTTTTTGAAGGCGATATCGAGGTCTAATGTCCACTCAAACTTGGTCTTTGGACTGAGTAGGCATTTGAATGGCTCCATAACGTTTGATAATTTATCGTAATGTTAGACCTGGTTCACCAACCCAAACCATGATCGTACATCGGTCAGTTCAGTCGGTATGGGAAACTGCAAAATAGCATCAATGAATCTTCGAGTAGGTTTGATCGAGTACTCCGAGATTTGGAATCCTGCAAAATCAACGGTTTTTTGAGCAAACTGGAACTTGTTTTTATTCAGTATCACACCATTGTTGCCCAGAAGAGTCAAAAAGTCTATCATCATCCACCAATGTTCAGTAAGATCATCATCCCACATTAAAGTATCATCTACACACTTTGTCTTCCTCTCCACATCTGTGATTATCTCATCAAATCTTCTGGAGTAAGCGTCTCCACTTGCGAGGAAGCCTTGTGGTGCGACCCTGTAACGGTATCTCCCCCAGGACGTAATGAATGTAGTATAACGGCGATCTTCAGAGCGTATTGGAACAGAGTGGAAGCCATTCCATGCATCGGTGACTGACTTCCAACTATTCGACGGCACCTTTTTAGCTTGTTGGAATGGTGGTTGAACATGGTGGGTTTCCCTGAGGCAAAAGGCATTCAGTGGCGACAAATCGACAGTTCTACGTGGTGAACCATCAGCCTTGGATGTGATTACCATTCGATGGCACCACTGTGATGGTACACCGATCGGTACCTTTTCAAGTACGCCCATGGCAACATCATTATCCAACTGTTCCTTTACGGCGTCTTGCCAGTGAAGAGGAACAGGCGCTGGGGTGTGGGCAGCGTACGGTGCAGCATCATCATCAATGTGTAGAGTGACTTTGGGGCCTGTCATTCCAGGGAGTTCCTGATGGGGACATTGGTTGAAGGTGGACACAGAGAAGTAGTCGATGAACCATTCACGCATTTTGTTGTTGTTTGATGGGATGCACTCGAATAGAAGTTTGGCGGGGCGTGAAGGAGGTTTTGTTCTCTTTATACAATCGCAAGATGCAGGTTGGTCATGTATGGCAGACTGATGAAGGGCACCACCGAGTTGTGGGAATGTTTGTGAAATCACATCAAGTTGAACAAGTGCCTCCCGAGAAAGGTAAATTTTGTTGGATGATGGACTAATGTAAGTCATTACAGCCGCAGTGTGATTTTGACCTGTTGAGCTTGAGCCGGAAAGTCGCAGAAGGATAGCTCCTGATATTGGTATCTTCTCCTTATTTGCAGCGTATAACGAGTGTCTAACAGGTATAAGGTCCGCAGTGGTGAAACCAGCTTGAAGGAAATTACTAAGTCCCCACAGGCAGGACTGCGCACCAGTGTCGGTAACAACAGAGATGGTAAATGAGTTGATAGATGGGGTTTGCGATTCATATTCTCGTAATCCTGGTCATTGATGTGGACAGTCAGAGCAAGGGTTGGGTGGTCAAATGACTTGGCATCCTCCCATCGACTTTCTGTGTCGAACAGCAGGTGGTTCAAGGGTTTTATAGCGTCGATACTACCGATAGTGAGTGCTGAGTCCTTATCTGCCACTGCGTTGACTTCTTTGTGCTGTTGTTTCTTTCTTATCTGCTCACTCCAGCATGTTGGACAAAATTTAACTTTTCGATCTGGGTGGAGCAGACGATGCAAGGTCGTGTAGTGATGTCAGATGCACCAGTAGGGACTTTCGTTGACCGAACGTTCTTCCTGTAACTCGAAATAGAAGACATTGTTGAGCTCCTAGTCAGGGTGCTTCGAGCCATCTCCTTTGCCTCAATGAACTGTACAGTTTGGTCAATGGTTTTCTGGTCGAGGTTATGCTGACCGAACACCTCCATTTTTACTTCCTCATCGGACAGCCCAGATATAAGAACGTCCTTAATGATTACATCTGTAAAGTCTACAATCTGTGTGCAAGTCGTACCGGGGCAACCAATCAAATAAGCGCATGTAGCGGCTTTGCCTTTAATTCTAGCGTGGAATGATCAGACACTTTCACCATTGGCTTGTCGAAGTGCAAGAAGATCAGACCTGCGAACGCTAATGGCAACTGGAGTCACAGCAAGTTTTTTGACGGTATCCATAAGCTCGGTGGAATGCAGAATGTCATTGTTTTGACGTAATATATCATTGCCAAGCTCCTCATCACAGCAGCCAAATAACTGTTGACATATCTCAGTGCCAACAAGGGCAGTTCCCTGTTTAAACATATTCCATCTGGCGATGAAGGAATTCCAACTTTCCTCAGTGGACCCCTTTGTGATTGTTGGACGTTGAATCTTTGGTGCCTGCTGTTTCGGGACTGCTGGTCGTGGAGCATTCACATGAACATTGTTGTGAACTGTCAACAAAGCAGCCGCAATGGCAGCGTCAACATCATCTGTAACATACCCACATCCAATCATTGGACATGCAATAGTAGGCATTGTCTTCACAGTATAATAACCAAAACCACATAAACAAAGTGTCTTTCTTTATATCTATTTTCTTAGCAAAGAATATGGTTTTCTGAAATAAACAAAAGGAAACATTAACAATGGTAATAACAAATAGTAACGTAAACAGTCCATATTCTATAACTCTGTGTTTAAAATAAAAAAAACTTTCTCTTTATTCTCGTTATCACCTACCATTGCGACACATCGAGACAGATTTTGTCACGATACTAGATTCTCGATAGATCGTGACAATTTATTTTAATTGTTTCTTATTATTATAAACGCGGTAAATCGTGTATTGAGGGAGTCCGCTCACGTTGCGCGCTCGATATGTTAAACAACCTTTTTCCAGTACTGTATGTAAAAAAATTGGCAAATAAAAAATTGGTAAATAAAATCTGGCAAACTTGTACCACCCGCACGAGTAAAGATATGAAGCATCAGTACATAGTTATTTGCCTTGCTCATCCGAAAACTGTTTTTTATTAAAGATGAGTCCATATGCATATATCATTGAAAGTGAGTTTACAAGCCTCCCAATGGCATAAATGGTATTTATTTCTAGGTGACTATTTATTTCTGCACTGGATGTGTTAGTGACTAAAAGTCATGTTAGTGACTAAAAACGTGTAAATTGATTTTTTCTTCTTAGGATTAAATAAGAATAGAAATAAGGTGGTTGCTTAGTTTGGTGATTTTGGTGCTAACATGGCTTCCATAGCTCAAACAGGAGCTTTAAATGCGCTGAGACCCTTGTTGATAACAAACCAATAGGAACTAAAGTAGCCATCCTTGGCTAAACGAATAATAATATAATAATTACGTGACTCAGCTCCTCTCCTCCCTCTCAAAATGAACATAGTTTTAGAATGCCCCATATGGTAGGCATCTTGGTATATGTCAAATGTTCAGTATACATCTGTAAGGCACAAATCTCATTTGAGAGATCATTTCCAAAATGGGAGATATTCAGGACATTTTGTTACCTCTTGTTTTGGAGATAAGCTTTGTTTCTGGAAACTTTTTAATTTGGCAACTGGTATATATGAAAAAAAATAGCAGGTCCTTTTTTACAAAATGCAAATTAACTTTTACCAATTGGTTTTGTCTGTGTGAATAATAATTTTTTTGTGTGTGTTTCCACACTATTTGATTTTACTTTACACATTCTGTGCTCTTATGAAAAATTAATATAAGGTGATTAAGGTAATAAAATTGACAGAAAAAATGTAATAGCTTAAATGCCATTGCTAGAGAGTAAAACAACATAGCCAAAAGTACAATAAATTTAACTTTGTCGCTAACCAAGCAGGTGCGAACCGTAACAATAAGATGTGATGAAGCCTTCTGTTATTTCATGTAACATGCAAGCTATTGTTTAAAAGTGCTAACGATCATGAAAGTTATTGAAATTTATGTATTTTTAATTGAACAGGACACCAAGTGCCTTCCAAACTTTTTTACCACATATAAAAATAGTAGTTTTAATGGCTTCAGGGGCCGTTTTCTCGTTGTTTCAGAAGGAAATACGGCGATTCTTAAGCTCCTAGGGACATTTTCCTGTTATTTTCTAAGGAAACACACGGATTTTTAAGCTACGATAGGATGTTTTATCATCATTTCATAACAAAATACATCGATTTTTGATATTCTTTCGTTGTTACAGAAAGAAATACAGCGATTTATAAGCTTCTACAGGACGTTTTTTTGTTATTTTAGAACGAAATATAGGGATTTTTACGCTTTCAATAAAATTTTTGTAGACATTAAAAGTGTTTGGTAATAATTATTACAAAGATTATGATTAAAAAAAACAACTAAAATATTTCTATTTTTTTTTATACATCACCACTTAAATGTAGCTTTACATGTACACCATAATATAGTTATCACCCTTAGCACGAGCTGTTGGTAGCATCAGAATATTAATCATTATAATGTGTCAAAACGATTGTGATCTAAAATGAAGATCATAAACTATTGTGACCATTCTTATCTTAAAATGGCAATCACAATTGGATCATGCACTCCACACATGATACATGCTCACAGTGTTAAGTTTTCTTATTTTGTGGAAAGTCAATGGACTGAGAATCCCTTTTTTATGTTTCAAACTAAACCATGGTACCTAATGTGGTTTTTGGTTAACTACTATGGGTAATTTGATCATATTTAATCCAATTTGGAATCTTGGCAGATTTTGGACAGATTCATTTTTTTATATATCTGAATATTCTTGAGTATAAAAAGTTTTTAATGTTAAAGTGTAAACAACTGGACAGCATTTTCTACAGAAAATTTGTGTAAAATTATGTAAAAACATGTTGTGTTTTGTGGAGAATACTAATGGCCAATGAGACTTAAATCAATTTTGTCAATAAATCATTCAATAGTATGAAATGTTTGCCTTTGTCATATTGCTAATCAAATATTACTGTACTTGATGTTGTTGTATCATAGCAACACCCTTGTGGAGAAAGTAATAAAACAGACAAGTTATTCTGATAAAATATAACTCATTTTTTATTCTCACAAGAGTAAATTTTAGACTTATTAAATATGATATATATGATCAAATATAACTTATTAAATAAATTAAATTTAATGTGAAGTTGTAAACTCTACATTATATATAATTTTTTTATTACAAATTCTTTCCAACAATTAGTGATTTGTGGGCATATATTTTCTGTTTGTTTATATATTGTATTTCTTAGAGTTCTTGTTTTTGTTGTTTTTGTTATATATAGTTTTTAGATAGTTAAATATATATTCATAGGTATGAATATGTTGTACTAGAAAATTTTTTTTGTTATAATTATTTCTCATCTTTAGAAAAATTGAATACAAATGGGTGTAGCATTATCTAAAAAGAGCATCGATTTTGAAATTATTATAAAAACTGGAGATGTTAAGGGTGCTGGCACTGACAGTAATGTGTACTGTGTTTTAATTGACGAAAACGAGGGGAAATCACGTGATCTTCTGTTGGATGTTAGGTGGCGAAATGATTTTGAGAAAGGAAGTGTTGATTTATTTAAGATTAGAAATGTGCCAAATCTTGGCAAAATCAGAAGTATTCAATTATGGAGGGATAAGAAAGGGATTGGTGATGACTGGTTTGTCGAAACAATTAAAATTAAACAATTTGCTGTGAAAAGTAACTTTGAGAAATCCGAAAAAGAGAAAACACTGAATGATTGCATTTGTAATGAAGATGAAGAACAAAACATAGTTAATAACAATAACATTGAAAGCGAGGAAAAAACTATTGAGAAAAACAAAAAGATAATAAACAATATTAATTCAGGACTTAACCCTATTCTGGTGTTTCCTTGCAACAGATGGATCGAACCTAACCGGAAATATTTATTACTGCAGTATGACTCTGTTCTGCCACAGTTTGATCCACGTAAAATTCAACGCAGCTGGGAACTGGATGAGAAAAAAACAAAGTACATGTTTGCAGACAGTATTCCTGGTATACCAAAGGGAGTACGTTTGTCTTATTTTTTATTTGCTTGAGTTTGAATGCATAAAATGATTTGTTGTGCTATACATCAAGTAAGGTAAATGAATTGTAATTAAATCTAATTTCATTTTTTTTATGTTATTGAATTAGTTTTGTATCTTCGCACTTACACTTGCAGTTTATCTACAATCCCCAAAAAATATAGTGGCAATTCTCTCAAAATAGTGTTCCTCTCCCCTCCCCTGTATCAGTGTTGTTATTATGTGTCAGGGCACGAAAACAAGGCTTAAATCAACACTGATATTGGGGGAAGAGGGTAACTGACTTTTCACTGAAAAAAATCACATTTTACCACTTATTTTGTCTGGGATTGTAGTTTTGTATTTTGTTTATAGGTCAAAACTTGTCCTGTTGAAGAACACTTTAGTAATGACTACAAGGTCAGTAAAATTGTGAATATCACAGAAGCAAAAAATTCCATTTTTGTTCTCTGTAAAATGTCTTAATGATTTCTTTAATAATAATAGAATTTCCCAATGTCTCCTTGAATCTGTTTGGAAAGGAATTTTCCGTTTGCTTAATTTATTTATTTTTTATTTATTTTTAATTTCTATTTTTAACTTCTTATCAGTATATTAGAATTTGTTGTGAGTTCGGTTCGTTAAATTTAATCCTGTTTTTATGGTGATATTTTTTTTATTGTGTAATAGAGAAATTACCTATTCTTAGGCTTCAGTAACACACAGTGCTTAGTGATTTGTTTGTTTATGCAATTTAATAAAGTATTTCTAATGTGAAAATGTGTAAAAATTTGTTTTTAATTCTGTCATTCATATAATTCTATTTTGATTAATTTATAATCAAATTTGCAATACAGAAAAGGCTAAAGGCTTGTTTCCATTTGAGTGCATTTTCTGCTATAATGCAAAAAGCTTATGAGCTATTTTGTTAGCATTTGCACACTTAAATTAAAAAATTTGTTTGTATTTTTGCCATTAAGTACACACGCAAACAAAGAAGCTCATAAGCTTTTCGCACTATAACAGAAAATGCAGTCAAATGGAAATGAGCCTTAACAAACAACCCAGTGATATTTTGCCTCTTCTGTGTATTTTCTGAGTTGAAGTTTTGTTTGTTCACTGCCTGGACAAAAATAGGAACTTACTCTTAATTGTTTTTGTTTTCATTTCTTTTCAGATTAAGTTGTTCTATTATTGTCCAAGAATATTAAGAGTGCTATTTTTTATAAATGTATTTAGGTTATTTGTGAAAGTATTTTAATCCTTAAACTGAGTTTTCCAACACAAAAATAAGGATGCAAAGTGATTTCAAAGAGTATCGACACTTTGTCTCTTTAAAGTCAGGATACTGTTATTTCCTAATCAATTTACAGTATAACTTTTCAAGCTATTATTATACATAAAAAATTTATTGCACACAAAAATAACTTATACTCAAACTTTTTTCCAGTTGTTTCTTTGCTTTTAGTGGGATATTGTTGGTAAGAAGGTGAAGTTTCTTGCACAAAAGAAATTCACAAAGTTGTTGACGACAAACAAATGGAGTAACTTGGATGACATGTTAGATGTTTACAAGGGCTCTTTTGGTATACCATATGTAAGACACTTTATAGTTGAAACTGCAAATTTTGATACAGTTTCATTTCCTAGTCTGTTACATCATGGTTTCTCTTAGTTAAAGGGTCAGTTAGTTTTATCTTCATCTGATCTTGTGCATCTTGAAATTTTAAAGCAGTCAAAAAAAATTGGTTTTCAAACTTTATAGTTACTGTGAATTGAGCACTGATTACATAATACTTAATGTATATCCTAAAATTAAGATAATATAAGGAATATTAAATGAACATATAAAAAATAACAGCTATTGAGGAATAGTAAATAACTTTGCTTATTTGTTTTAAAATACTAAACAACCGATTCTAAAACTATAAGTAAGTCAGTGCTTGACTTTTTGAGTTTTAGGTGCCTTAGCACAAAAAAGTTTGAATTATTTGGAATATTAAAGGATAAAGAGCTGAGTAATATCTAATGTATATGTCTTATAAAATAATCTAGACTGGGTTGATCCTGAGCAGAAAACTAGTTTTATCAACTTCTTGTGTTAATTAACATAGTGCATTCTTAAGAGTTGCAAAAGTTTTATATCTATCAGATTTTAAGTTATTTTCCTTTGTTAATTTGGCTCATTAAAAATATTTAAAAAAAATTTCTTCATTTTTCAGGGATACTATAATTGGAAGTCTGATGCAAGTTTCGGTCAGCAACGTCTTCGTGGTTGCAATCCTACTCTTATCCAGCTGTGTACACAAATTCCTGAGAAGTATGTGCATAGAGTGTAGTAACGTAACAAAAGAAAGTTTAATGGGTCAAAATATGTTTAATTTTACACCTATGCTTATGGATCTAAAATTTAAAATTGTGACACATTCTATATCTACAATACAATAATTCAAAACAAAATAAATGACAATGTCAACTTGTATGGTCCTTTTACCATAGTTTTTTGGATTCCAGGCTTGCCATGATTAACGATCTTCTGCTTCTAAAGTGTGACTTTTCTGATTGCACATTGTAGAATAATTTACGTGTGTGGGCCTGGCCTCTTATTTTGTGACTTTTTTCCATTGTGTGATGGAATATTTATAGTTGTCATTAAAAACTTCTTGTGTCCTTTGACAAATTGTGACTGCTATCTACCTTTTTGGCAAACTTTTATATGGATAGCCTAGAGGATAGATGGAGAAGTTTTAGTAGTATTCTGGAGTTTTTTAAATCCTGACTTCACTGACCGATTTGACAGATTTTGGATTAAACATTCACTTGTGCATAACTCTCCAATAAATAAAATGCATTGAAAACATGGTTGTTATTTGATCTTGAAAGCACCCATATTCGTAGCGTCTTTGACATATATGATAATGAAAGTACAGCTAACTGTATATGCTACAGGGACAGTGAAAAATTCAGAAATTATGCATAATAACTGGTTATTATGCCTAAAAACATTAATCCTAACCCTAACCTTATACCTGAAGAATATGCATATTCTTACTTATCATATTCCCCGTAACATACCATTCACAGATTTTTTGTTATAATTGCACAGGCACCATAAAAATTATTGGTACCAATAAATTTGAATTAAGCTTTATTATGGAACAGATTTGTGATAATTAGCCCCATCTACTCAAAGAATATGTTTTGATGCCCATTTTATGCTGATAAATTGTAACTGATTCATACCATTATTTCCATGAATTCATCATCTTTTAGTAGGCACTGTTTGTCAGTGCTATGAAGATCGACAAATAAAATCCTTTTAGCATCAAACACCATCCTTGTAATTTTTGTTAGTCATTGATGCAGGAAGTTGACATTGGATGCAATACCCTTTTTTGCTTAAAATTAGACCATGTAAAATGGTCTTCATTCATTGTAGTTCCTGAGTCGGAGCATGCTCTGATTCACCTTTACTTGCCAATGTTAACAAAAGTTTATGGAACTTTGCACATTTTTGCACACCGATTCTTGTAGATAGGAAAGAAGGTTTATATGGGGTGGAATGACTATTATTGAAATTCATACAGATTTCTGGAAATGATTTTTTAACTATATTCGCTCTTTTAAAAAACGTTTCACCAAATTTAAGCAAATATTTTGTTCTTTAAATGGGTTTATTTGACTCGTGTGGTCTGTTGTTTATATTTTCTACCTTCAGTAACAAGTAATCAATGCAAACTCGAAACGTTTATATGTTGCACAGAAAGTCTATACATATCTTTCAAAGGGTCAACTCGATGCCCTCTATTGCTTAAATTACTTTGGTATTTTGTTGTCTCCATTACTACTTACGTAAAAGCTCAGTTTTTGTTGATGTATTTTCACATCTTTCTTCAGAAAATTGATCAGTTTTGCCCATAGATGTTTACCATTAAATTTTTCATACCATGCTCTTGATAACCAAGCTTTTCTGTAATGTTTTCACTTTTTGATAAATTGACCAAATCTTTTATCATATTGACTATTTCATTTGAGCCTTGAGTTAACTTTTTATTTTTTTTATTTTTTTGCAGAGAATTCTTTTTTGTTTAGTTGATTCAGTTTGTTTATGCAAGTTTTTAGGACCTGACCTATGCAGCTGTTAGTCTTTTCCAACTTTTACTATGTCATCAACAAACTTGACCAACGAAAGAGCAGGATTTTCTGATGTCTGTGTTTAAAAGATTTGGCATATAAGTTTTATTGTTGTATAATTTGGACTGCCCAATTAGATAATTGGTCCTGAAAAGGGTAGACATTGACAGGATTGTTTTCATTTTGGTAGATAACATTGTGAAATAGTTTATTCTAATTGTTGGGTTTCAAACTGAAGAGTTCATATCTACTTGTGAGTTGTTTAGCTTTAGTGACATCTCGATTATCCCATACTGCACGGGCGAAATTTCCCTTGTTCATTACGGTGACCTCATCAACTCGGTTATTACTTAAAGCGATATGTGTTCAACCAATCAATACAAATCACCTCTAATTAATTTTTGTTGGAGATGTTACGTTATGTAACAGGTTATAATTTCAGTGATATAACTTATACATTTAGGTTAAATTTTTAGGAGTATTGTCCAGCGTTCTTGTCTGGTAATTTCTTTAAGAAAACCCTGAATTTATAAAGAAAAAACATTCATAATAACAGTAAAATAATATCTTGTTGATTACAATCTTGATTTCAATTTAATCCACCATTTTGTCATAGTTCTTAGTAAAAAAAATTCAATGCTCAAACATATTCATCAAATCTCAGGTCCTCCTTTAAAAACAGGTAAAGGCTTGTAAGATGTTGACAACAAACAATCAGACACTTTGCCACCACATTTGCTCAAAAATATGCATATTGCAATAGCTTTAATGGAACATGTGTAGCTATTTTACTGCGGCCACTTGATCCTTAGGAAAATTTGAACGACAATCAAGTATTTATTAAAGTAAATGTACATTCTTGTTCTTTCTTAACATGTCTAGAAGTAATAAAATCTGCACACATAATAACCACGACTACCAATGACTTTACTGAATGATCTTAACATATTTATAGAATTTATGTCTGCTCACCAAAAACTAAGGAATTGCAGCTTTCACTTTGTGTAAAACACAGCACAATTTCGGCATGCCAAAACTTTTAGAGAAAAGAATTGTTGAAATTTTAGCAGATTTTGGCAGATTTTGACCACTAAAAATATTATCCTTGAAAGTTACCGAGAAAATCTTTATTAACTTTGTATTATACACTAATAACATAATATTTCCTGCTGGTTGTGGTGGTTAGATTATGAAAGATTGCTATTTAATATAGCAGTGTATCAATGGAATAAACTCTTATAATAACAAAGTCTGTGTGAAATTTGCAAATGGATGTGTCCATTTTCCTTTGATGTCTCAAAATGTTAATCAACAAATATCACAACGTCAATAGCATTACTTTAATGTTACAATGCACTTATAATTTTGGAAACGAGGTTATGACATCACTTATTTTTTTTAATGTGTGGGTTACCATGGACAACCTGGCAGCAATAGGGTAAGTTTCCAAAACTTTGGTCCCTGAATCCTTTTCCGGATGGATGGTTAAAAACGTCATCAAAACACCTCAAACACCACTATCTCTGCAACCATTTGTTAAAAGTAGATGTTCCTATACATTTTCCTCATCAGTGTTTCAAGCTCTACTGATGGCATCGGCAAAACTCCTAAAAGAACCTATATTTTTTCTATTGTTCTTCTGCATAAGCGTATTTTTCCACAGGCTTATCGTCTAGTTTAGTACAAAGCTCTAATTATTTTTTATATGGCAGAGGTGCTTATAGTTTCCTGTGTTGGATGCCAGATATGCTTGATAATCTTTTATTTATTTTTCTAATATAGTTTTCCAGTAACAAATGACATGGTGGAACCATTTTTGGATGGACTAAAACTTGAAGAAGCAGTTTCTGGGAAAGAGTTATACATTGTTAACCTCAAGATACTGGAAAATTTGACTTGCAAAGATGCCAGATTTGTAAGACCTATAATTAATGTTTAAAATCATTGTATCGTGGAATATTTAACCGACCAAAAATGTTGCAGGAGAAAGGACTATTAATTTATCCATTGATTGATATCTGTTCTCTATTCTTTTCATCTGGTATACTGACACAATGGCTAAGGTTTTATCTAATAATTTAAACTAGGCATAGTATAAAGATCATCAGATTGATTCATTACGCGTGATGATATTTTTAAGGACGTTTTGTAATGTTTTTATATTTTTCTTTATAATTTGTTCATATTTACTTTAAGTTATTTGACCTTTTTTATTGTATTTCATTGTTACATTCAGTAGCAATTCTGCATCTTTTTGCAATAATACTAAAAATTGTAGTATCAAGCTTTTTCCATGTTGTGAGCACTTATTTGTAAAGATAGTAGTGATATTTAATTCTTAACTATGTCCCAACCTACAACTGCAGGTGCATGCATTTAATGTACAAACAGTTATCACGTAAACTCCTTTTACAAATTTGGGAAAGAGCGCTGTAATATGCCTGTATAACATTTCCTAATTATTTTTTTTAAAAATAATATCATTTTCTTTCCACGTGCTTACAGAAACAGTAATTAACTGGGGTGCGTATTTATGAGCATTTTATAACCTGTAGATTGCAGAGGAGCTTTTAATTAGACTGCCAGTTTATTGAGATGTATTTTTTTGTGTCCTGTTTTTATACAAAGCCTGTTTATAGTTATCTATACAGAGCATTTTTCTTGTCATAGGTATGTCCAGCAATGGCATTGTTTCATGCAAAGAAGAATGGAGATCTACTTCCCATAGCTATTCAGCTACAGCAAACTCCATCAGAAGACAACCCAGTAAGAATTTCTCCTTCTTTTTTGTCTTATTTTGTTCAACAAGACTGGGCTAAAACTAACATCAACTCTATCGTTTTCAACGTGTGTTTTAAATATTTTACATGGTTTGACAAAGGATTAAGTTGTTGTCTTGTGATATAGAAAAATAGAAACTAACCAATTTACCGATATACCAGTATAAAGGAAATCATCACACACACACAATGTAACTTTCCAATGACTGTGGAAAAATAAATGGATCAGGCAGGTCCAAATCAACAGCATCTCTATTGAACTACAGAACTAGTAAATTTACGTTGAAGAAAGCAGAGTAGCTGTTTGAATAACAACTAAACATGTTATTTGTAATATAGTTGTGATACATGTGCATTAAAAATGGCGTATATACCCAACAGATTTTTGTTTACAGTTTCTATTATGTGTATCTTTCTTCATACATTCACACAGACGTATGTGTAACAACACATAAGTTCTATGCATTTAATTTAATATTTTAATGGTCCCATAGACTGAACGGTTGTACTAAAACATAGTAATATCATTTTTAGTTCCCTTTCTACTATTAACATCCCTCAAAACGAATCCCCTATTTCAAATTTAACCTACACTTCATTTCTTCGAAAAATTTGCATTACTTTGAGATCTGACCTTTCCTGGCTTAGTTCTAGTATAACATCGACACCTTTTCATTACTTCCTATGTCTATTTATCTCCTTTCACACAGTACTGACAAATTTTTACACAGATCTCATTGAAGAATTGGAGTTGTTTTATCACCATACTGTGAAATAACCACTGCTTTGGGATGTATTTATCACTTTCATATATAATTACAACTTTATTAACAAATACTGCATCCAAAACATTTTTATGATAATAATATAAAACTTCCAATGACAGATAAATAAATAAATAAATTTAAAATGCTAGTAGCTAGGATTAAGGGGATTTTTATTGAATTTTACTGACAACTGAAAAATTTCAAACCCAGCCTCTTTTTTTCAGTTTGCACATATCATTAGCAAACTTCTGAAAATACATGAGAAAAGAAGTATTTTTATTGGTAATTACTTGTTAATAGAATAAATAATAACGAATTATAATGAGTAATTACATTCAGTTGTGTTTCAAGCCTGTATCGTAATTTTGTTTGTCTTATTTATAACATATTACAATAACTAGTTTTAGTCCTTTATATTCCATTTTATTTTTTATATTATAAGGCTGTTGAGTTTGGAAAGTGGAATTTTTATCTCTTGGTTATTCTTGTCTACTGTCATAGGGCGCGTTGACTCTTAATAACTGATCCATTTCTGCTATGGTTGTTATTTTGGTAATGATATTCATACATAATGTTTGGGCAACTTGAGTTGAAAGCTTGGATCAATATACTCATAAACAACAGTAGATTTTTTATCAAGTTTCTTTGAATTTCGAACTGTTTTGACGTATTCGTACTCATGTGATGGCCACAAAGCAGACTTCAGATTTAAGTCAGTGTATGTTTCTTGTTGTGGTTCTGTCAACAAGTCTGCATATTGCGCTTCTTCAAAATCTTCTGTCTTTGTCTTTTGACCTGTGATAAAAATTTCAATGTATTTGAGTAAACGACTTGGTTAGAGGCAGGTGCCATAAAGATAAGGCTAATCATATCGCATGTATTAATTTTCAGCCTTTACATGAAGTTTCGTTTCAGGGGTAATATAAAAATTTTATTTCAGTCTCTTGTGTAGTATAATGTTTAGATTTACCTATCAGGAAACTATTGTGCATGTGTACAAAGCTATTGCGCACGCGCAAAAAGTTATTGCCCATGTGTACAGAGTTATGGCGCATGTGCAGCTCACACAACCCCAATGTGAAAAACTTTAAGTAAACACAATGTTATTCCATATCGGGTTGAAATCTCATTTCGGGTCCACGTTAAAAGGCTACCTAAATTCGCAATTGTTCTCAAGGTAGCATTCACGGAAATTAATGAAAAAGGAAAAAAATTTTTTATAAATTTCGAAAACCTTTATCGTAGAGATTATTAACTGATAGCTATTTTCGACCGGTTAATACGGGAAATCCGTAACGCTGATTGGATAAAAAGCCTTAACGACGGGCTTTATACAGCACGGTATAACTTTTAACCTCTTAGAAACCATAATGGTAGCTATAAATGTAAACAAATAACATTATCAGGAGAATCGTGAAAACATAGCTACATACAAGTCTTGAAATTTTACTTTAATAACTATATTTTTAATGTTGATAATTTTAAATCCATGTTCGATGGTGCACACATAAATAACTGCGTTTTTAATATAAACTTTCATCAGCACAATGAGCAACAAGCAAAAAGACGTCGAATTTGTGTGATAGACTATTCTTCTGGCGAAGAATAAACTTTGGTTCAAAAAACGTTTAAAAAAGTTCTATATATAGTTATTCGAATGTTTTGTTTTCTCTTTGCACATGTATTTGAAAAATTGAAACAATGAAATTCTAATCGAACGTTTTCTTTTTTTAACAAAACCTGGTTTTTACAACCTTGTCACAAGTAAATCTTTAGAAAATAATCCTGGTTTCTACAAACATTTGGAAAATAGCATCGGTTAATAAATACAATATAAACTGTTTTGTCTATCTATACCGAGAAATATTACCCGAGGTCAAAAGTATAGACCGAGCTTGCGAGGTCGATACGCTGATATACGTTTATATTGTATTAGTATAACAGGGTTCCCACATAACAAATCATCAACAGCTTGGAAGAAGCCATAACAAAGATCATTAACAATATGCTTCTGTAAATGTTTCTTTGGGAAAAGACTCGCAAAAATAATACCCACAAATTTTCTTGCACACAGTTATCCTTGAAAATTATTACCGTTAAAGTGATACACGTTTTTTAGGCCAAAGACATACTTAAAAATAACACGACCTCAGGAGGTTTTTAAATATATAGAGATATTACCTTAACTTGAAAGTGAATAATGTAATTTACAGGCATATACTTTAGCTAATTTTGATGAGATACCATTTTGGCTTACATAAAGACATAATACATGTAACCATTTTATAAGCAACTGTACAAGCAAGTTTTGTTTAAACAATACTTGATACAAGCAACAAATTATTTTGGGGATACAGTTTTAAATTATTGTACCTTAGCTACTGAGATTTTTTACTTCTTTTTTCTGCTACCTACAGTAATTGTTTATATTTATTTGTGGCGCGTAGCCTAGTGGTTATGGAGTTCGCTTCGTAATCACAGGGTCCGTGGTTCGGTCCACAGCGAGGTTATGTTTAGCATGTGACTTTACCACAGCTACGGGTCAACCCATGTCATGTGAGGAAAATTGGGTAGGCAATGTCGGTGTATACCTAATGTATACATTTAGAACATAGGATCCACATTGATAAAAAGTGGCTATCCTGTATAAATATTCGGAATAATAATAAAAATAAAAATAATAATGAACAGCCCCATTTTCCTGATTTTAATAATTAGTCAGCCTCTGTATTAAGTAAAAATTTTGACATTAAATCAAATTATTGTAATTAAACACCAATAATTTTAGTCAGGTGTTTGATAATATTGGAAATTTTTTTTAATTTCTGCAGAGCAACCATTAAGCAACTTTTCTATTAAGTTTTTTTTAGCAACTTAACTATCAGGGAGACAGTCGCTTATAACAAAATGCATCGACAGTATTTTAATATAGATAAAAAGAATTGACGACAAACATATTACCATTGAGCAACGTAACTTTATGTGTGGAGCTGTCCTTCTTTTCCTCTGGTGTAAATTTCTTTATCTTATACACTATAACAAAAAAATTAGAAATATATTCAACAATAACGGAAATTAGGGATTGGGGAAGTTAGAAAAAAATTCAGGTTTGTAGGAAATGGTAGGAGTAAACAGGGCAGGATTGTTGGAATTTTCCGATAGATGACCTCTTTTTTTCAATAAATGTTACATCCAACACCGCCTTTTAGCTAATAGTGGAAAGGGAAGGTTATACCTATTTAGAAATTTGGTTGAAATAAATGGTTAGTGTGTAAACGTGTGTGTATGGTCTGTGGGATATCTTCAGAAAAAAAATGTTCCTTGTTGCTACTACGGAAAAGTCACGTGGCCTGGTAATACTCTTCTTTGATAAACTACGCCCTGTTTAAAAGTTGCAAGTTTTATAACACAAAGATGGCATTTATTGAAACTTCAACGGTAGATACATAAAAAACAAATTTAACAGGAGGAGGGCTTGTGACGTAATATCGTAGCCAGCCATGACACATAATTATATTTAACCACATGTTAAGTTTTAATTGGATTTTCGTTTCTCGTCATTTCTTAATTTTCAAGGAAACCTGTGTTGTCTGTAGTTACTGTGTGTAACTAGGAATGGAGTAATTATTACGTGACTAATACATTCTAAGTTTTAATTCTAATGCCAGAAAACTTAAAAATAGTTTTAATTATTTCCAATTATTAATTGCTTTTTTATTGTTAGAATTAAAAATATCAATAATCAAGGTTAATGTTTAGACTAGAGTCTAAGATTCAAATCCCCAATTTTTTTATAAGCATCATTATTTTTAACTGTGGAACAGTTTTTCTGAATTCCCCAGCATGTCTTCCCGGCTAGGACAATTTTCTATACCATTTCAGATTTTCTTTTATTGCTGAATGCTCAACTGGTTGGGTTTAAGGGTCAGGCGCCATGCTCCCAAGGATAAAATGAATGGCTACCATGATATTCTCCAACCTGCAGTTTAATTTTATCTTTCGTTATTTTTCTTCAATTTCCTTACGTATATCTGTTGATACCCTTCAAGTCTTTTTTCACAACATTCTATTAATTATATTCTCTAGGAGTTGCAAAAAAAGGCATTAAAATGTTTGTTTACGTTCTGGATTTTTTTGACGCTCTCTTCAAGTGAGTTTACGCTCTCCAGTATTACTCTCACAGAAAGTAATTTTCAACTTCTTCAACCAGTCCTTTTAAAATAACTAATTCTGATTTAATTTTAAATTCCTCGTAAAAGCTTTTGAGTAAATTGTTCCACAGTTCTTTAGCCACCCGACTTTCTTCTTTATCTTATACTCAGTGATACTTAAACAGTTTTAATAGATCACATTTTTAAAATGATGTGAAGGGCTTGTACAAACATTATGAGTGAATCACTTATAAACACATTTAATGGCAATTACTAGAAATTTCTTCGACTAAACAAACCATTGAGTAGGTATGATGGACAAGCCTCAGCATGATTTTTGCTTTTTTTTTATAAATTCGAAGATTTGTGACTTATCATTCTTACTTATTCGAATCTTATAGAAAGATATCACATTAACCCTAAACCCAGACACTCACCAATAATCTAAAAGTATCGACTTACGTTTTTTCTTGAAGCAGACGATGACAGAAATGATGATGATCACAAAGAGAAATGTTGCAACTATTCCAATCCACATGTAAAGTTGTTTCTTTTCTTTCGTCTTCGTTTGTATGTCTTCTTCTTTATTTGTTTCCTCACCATTTTCAGTGTGGTTACCTCCGATAATATTGGGCTCATTTACTGTTTTGTGATCTAAAGCAGAATCAAGATATCAACTCAACTAATATGATTGTTACGTGAAGTTATTTTGTACATTTAAATTGTGGCAGTCGTTTGAGCTTGATTTCTCTATGTCCATTGCAACATTGTTGAAAGAGCTTATAGGAATTATCTTTGGTGAATTATCCTTAAATTTCACACTAGCTGTCATGGTGTGGCATCATTTGATTTTGTTGCAAAGTGTACAGGGTTGCCAGGCTAGAAACAATTCTCTACAGATATTCAATATTAGCATTTGAAAAAGTAAAGGCGACATACTTTTTACATTTAGTTGTATTGGTGTTGTGTAATAATGTCCCCTATCAGATGTGCATAGGATGGAACATTCATATATACTGGATTCTTTTTTCGTTAGTGATGAAATCTCAATGCTATAAGTTGTGCGAATTCTTTTTAAACGTAGTCTTTTTTTAAGGTCTTCATCGTTTAGAAATGTGTTAACATTAAATGAGCTCGAAGTTCCAGTTGCTATCAAAGCGTTTTGATTTTTACATTCGATTGATTGAAAATTGATGCCATGTTGTCTTTCCACCTTCCATTGCAGAGTTACTGTGTCACCAATATGTTTGGTGATTGTTGGTGTTTGTGTTGTTATTGTGCAGCTGAGTGCTATAAAGAGAAAGGAAACAGTTTAAATAATTTTCCTAAAGATAAAAACCTCTCTCACATATGCTTGTTATACAAGTCATCGTGATAAAAAACACATTGAAATTCGCCAAAGTTGAGTGTCACTCCTTCTTAAAACTTCCTAGTTCTCGCAAGTTTCAGAAGTCTTCTGAAAATCTCTTCTAAAAGTACATTTTTAACAACTTTCTCCTCAATCCTCCTCAGTTTTAATTTCGTAACCGGTCTTTATTTTATTCTTTATTTAAAAATGCATAGAAATCTTATATAGGCACAGAATTAATTTCCTTACTCATGACATACCTTTAAAATCTCCTCAAATATTCTCTATGCCCTTAAATCTCCTCAATTTTTTTCGTAAAAATACCGTTATCTCAAAAACGTTAAAAATTTAAAAAAACAGTGGCAACGCTGTTTTATAACTGTTCATTACGAAGCTTAGAAAGCATAATTTTCCTAAAGATAAAAACCTCTCTCACATTTGCTTGTTATACAAGTCATCGTGATGAACCTACAAAATGCGAACCTGAATGAATGAGATTTAACAACGTACATTTTTAATATTTATTCTGAAGATAATAATTATAAAATATGAGAGCAAAATTTAGAGTCCCTGTTCCTACCGGTTGTGTCGCAGACACTTAGTTGATTTAGTTAAAAGTTTACCTGGTAATAGCGTATTAGAGATTCATATATACGTAAAGGAGTGAGTGCATAGATGAGTGAATTCACGAATGAATGAATGAATGAATAAAATTATGCTTTTTGTAACATGCAAAAGATCAAGTGCCAATGTTGTTAAGACTTGACTACTATCAGTAACATGGTGGTCCCTCGGTTCGGTACTATTTATTTGGTGGGAAGTAGAATGCACAAAAGTTCTGCCTTACACTATATACTATATGTAAGCAACAACAAAAACAGATCCAATTGTTGACATTTTTTTCTCGGCCTGTTTAAATTTTACTCCAGGCTGTACCTTATTATCATGTCTCATTCAAAGGAAAAAACGTGCCATATTTGTCCATATTTTCCAACCACTAAAACATCAAAACGTAAATAAAGACAAACTATCACCTTTATGGATTGTGCTTAATAGTAGTAATAAAAACAGTGTCGCTTCATCTATATGTGCCATACTGTTATACGATCATAAAGTGCTGAAGTTATTCTTGTGTTAAGACGTGTTTATGTTCTGTGTACATCGTCCTTCATCAGTCAAAACTGCTACTTATCTTTTCATATGAAAAACAGTTATGAGCATCATTGAAGCCTTATGTTTACAAATGTGTAGAAGGGTGTCTATAATTATGAAACTGCGGATGTCCTTAATAGATTTAATGAGCAGAGTGATTTGTGATTGTCTCTATTTAATAATAGTTAACCTTCCGACTGAAGAGAATTGCTTTTAAAAATATCTAATAAGTACACGAGGGATGTTTGCTGGATTTTTCATGTGCCACACATATTCTGTGATAATATAGCTAACCTCTGTATTAATATGGTTTTGCTTTGAAATCACCTTACATCCTTGTAATGTCGGACTGGGAGACGCTTAACTCATTATGTCAACTTTATGCGCTACAAATCTAAGATTTCACCAGCTGCAAAAGAACTAATGAATCTGGGGTTGTTTGTTATAAAGAGACGTGATTCACGCTTTTATTT
This sequence comes from Hydractinia echinata, assembly GCA_030067915.1. Taxonomy (NCBI): domain Eukaryota; kingdom Metazoa; phylum Cnidaria; class Hydrozoa; order Anthoathecata; family Hydractiniidae; genus Hydractinia; species Hydractinia echinata. The sequence continues at coordinate 97,857 of JASGCC010000334.1, read as the reverse complement.
ATAATAAGACGCTTTATAAGAATATAAGGCTAGGATTTGTAATCAAAAATAATAGGACTATTGTTTAGATAGAGAAATAAGAATAATGACCAGCCTAGTTAGAATTTTGGTATTTAAATAAAAAAAAGTGTGTATTCTTCCACAGGTTAACTACTAATATCTTATATGCATTTCGAACAAATTTTGTGCGCCACATTCACTTTGCATGTTTTACAGGTGAAAGCTAGATGTAACTAATGCATACAGTGAAATAAGATGTAGTGAATCACGATTGACCCTAACACCAGCAAATCACGATTTGCCATGGACCTATTTAATATGTTTTGCTGTCGATGGTCCTAGAGCTACGTCTCTATTGATCATTCCGTGCATGTTGATCATTCCCTACATGTTGATCATTCCCTCCATATTGATCATTCCCTACATGTTGATCATTCCCTCATGTTGATAATTCCCTCCATGTTGATCATACCCTCCATGTTGATCATACCCTCCATGTTGATTATACCCTCCATGTTGATCATACCCTCCATGTTGTTCATTCCCTCCATGTTGATCATTCCCTCCATGTTGATCATTCCCTCCATGTTGATCATTCCCTCCATGTTGATCATTCCCTCCATGTTGATCATTCCCTACATATTGATCATTCCCTACATGTTGATCATTCCCTACATGTTGTGTAGTTGTAATCGTTATTGGTGTCCAAATGAAATAAACATAACATGAACAGTTGTCATGTAAATCATTCTCAAATTCCGGTAGTTCCTTCCACGTATAACAATACGGACAATATAGACATAGACATATTCCTGTGAATAAAAACGACAGAAAAACATTTGCTTGTTCAGCGATTTCTTTTAAAAAATAAAATTTTTATGTACCAAAAAAATAATAAAGGGTTGTTGAAAACACTTAAACATTGTCTTCTTTATTTAAATCAACTTTTTCATTGCAAACCTTTTAAAACGTATTATTTTTTCCCAGAGTAAAAATTTTCTTTGGTTTTAAAACATCGTACCAAAGCGCCGGAACAATTGTTGAAAGTTACGGAACAAGAAAGCCTCATCCCTATGACGCAACGAAAAGTCTCGGAAATATAACTTTTTGCTATTTTGACTTTTTAGATTTTTCTTCCCAACGATCCACCCTACACGTGGATGTTGGCTAAAATGTATTTCAATAATGCTGATTGTGCTCTCCATCAAGCTTGCACCCATCTTGGTGAGTTGATTTATTTTGATATGTAATAACCAATTGAATTGGCGAAATTTGTAGTTATCAAAATCTCTTGTGCTACCAAGAACCTTTGTATAATTTCCGCTCCGCCGGTTACGCTAATGTTTATAGGTCACTCAGTTTAGCAGTATGTTGAATTTTCTGTTTTATCGACAATACAGTCATTATACCTAAGGGAAATTACTTTTGTCGAGAACTAATTTTCGCGAGAAATTTTTTACGAATTTTTTGTAGTTAGCAACTCGTAATATTTTGCGAATTTTGCGAGAAAAAAAAACAGAATTTGACTGCATTATTTATACTGTTTTTTACGGGTTTTTTTATGTCGGAGTCATAAATTGACTGCTCAGGTTGAAGTAAACATGTCTATTAATATAGTTGAAACTATATCAGAAGGAGAAAATAGTGTAAATCGTTTTCAAAACAGAAAAACATTTCCCCGAGAATTACCTTTCGCAAATGTTTGGAATAATTTTCGAGAAATTGATAATAACTCATGAAATTCGCAAAATTAATTCCTTAAGGTATCTTTTTATAATAAAATATCAATAATTGTGTTTCTTTCTTTCTTTCTGTATTTGTTTGTTTGTTTATTTATTTGTTTGTTTTATTTCTTTTTTTCTCTAGGTTTTACTCATCTTGTGGTCGAGTCGATGTGCGTTGCTGTGCATCGCAGTCTGTCGCCATCGCACCCCGTGTTCCGCTTGCTCGCACCACATTTTCTCTATCTCATCGCGATAAACAAGTAGGTCAAATTGTGATACACATACTTTGAAATTAATGTTCTTTTCTTCCAGAAAAATGTTTGAAAATGATAGACTTAAATACCTTTCTATGAAAAAACATATTAGCCAAAGGAAATTTTCGTATATACCAAACTTTCTTTCCCGACAAAAAATTAAAAGGACTACGAAACGATTCAATAAGCTCAATCCCCGCAATTTCCGAAGAATGGCGTGTAATAAACAGTCCACTCAAAAGGTCAATGTGCAAGAAATTATACACACTTTAGAACCACATAAACGTCTAGACAACCTGTTTATGAATAATTAACTTTTTTATTTTATTTTCTAAAAGAAGAAAATATTTTCTTCAGTATTCTTTTTGGCGGTATTATAACCTACACGGTCTGTAAAATATATTAAATATCAGTAAATCGAAAGTTTGTTTTGACGAGGGAACAGAGACAACACCAGGAGGTGTATTTGTTAAAAAATGCTACGTTACTAGCTTTAAGAAGGTACTTAATACCTCTCAAAAGATTTTAAAGTCATTGTTGTTGCTTAGACTAGCTTTATGTACAATAAACTTACATGTTTCTATGCAAAATTTCGAATAAAGTTTGAAGTTTATTTCATTAAAAAGTTTGAGTTAAAAGCAAGTGCTTATATCGAATAAATTATGGATATCCAATAAATGTAGGGAACTTTTTTGTCATTTTTATTTATATCTAGATGCCCAATATGATATTTAAGATGATTTAAGTTGTTGTTTTTGTCCTCAGTGATCATAAACTTTTTCACCGCCATTAGCTCGACTTTCGTGTAAGTCACTAAAGTTGAAAACTAACAGCCGTTTCGTAGCCCACTTAAACTAATTTATTTTGTGTCAAATAATTTTCCTCAATTGATGTCCTGGCTTCTCAAATTCTGAGGTCATTTTACAAGAAGTTTCTTAAAAAGTTTCTTAATTTTGAACGGGGTCTGTAAGAGGGATATTCGATTAAAAACATGATTTTGGCTCAACAAAGAGACTTTTATCAACATATATACAGGAAAAGATAAAATAATTCCTTTTTCGTTTTTTATTCATCATCTAAAATTTTGTCTGTTGTACCAGGTAATAATACCAGAATGCCATTTGTCATAGTATAAAATGAAGTTCTTTCAGTGGTGATTGATAAGAGACGTGTGAAAAGAATTACTTACTGAAATATTTATATTTTGTACAACTTGTAAATGTTTCTTAATTTTTTAAAAGGCAACTAGTCAGTTTCTTATAAATTGGTTTCTTACATAAAAAACGTGTATTTTCGTTTTCGTATAAACTTTCACCCATTGACAAATAAATATAAATATGAAGTCATAAATAAAATAATGTTAAAAATGTCCTAATATTTAGCTTGGCTGTGCAAAAATTACTCGCCCCAGACGGTTGGATCGATGTTACCATGACAATGGGTGTATGCGGTTTGTTTGAAATATTAAAAAGAACGTGAGTTGTAGTGTATTTATCAAGGAACATGAAGTTAAGTGTGCGTATATTGAAAATTGTGTTTGATGCAACAACTATGTATTATTTCGCAGTTGGAAGACCTGGAGATTGGATGTTGATGGGTGGCTGCCAAAAGATCTTGAAGTCAGAGGGGTAAGAGCAGTCGTTTTTCTTGTATCTGGGAATCGTATTGTTTCTTGTTTTTCGCAAGGGGAACTTCTGCAGATTTTCTGAGGTCATTTTTAACATATAGGCTCATAAAAAGTCACTAAAAATTTTAAACGGAATGTGTCTTTATTTTTTTGTTTCGAGCCGAAGTTTTGACGTGACGAGGCAACAAAATACTTAATTTTTGTGTTGCAATAAAGTGTATTCGAACAAGTTATAATACATTTATTAGGAATCTCTGTAAGTTGAACATATTGTAGGGGAACTCCCCTAAACGGCTGGGGTAAAATAGGGTAACAGTGTGGCACTTAATAATATAGTCGTCATTTCTGCTTTAGTAAAACCTTGCGTTAAATATTTTAGGTCCTTTAGTCCAGTCAATGCAGATACGAATATACATCAGTCCACCTAACGCGTCTTTTATTACACCTTTTTATAGGTAGGCGATACATCATCTCTACCGTCATATATGTACCGAGATGATTCCCTCATGATTCATACCGCTCTCGTGGATTACATCACTGAGGTTCTCACCAATATTTATGGTATGTTTCGTTTGTTTACATTTCATTTCGTTTTCTCTTTTTTTTCATACTTTTGATTGTTTTATATTTTATTCACACGTGATCTCTCTTCCACAAAATATTTTTTGGTAAAAGCTAGGAAGTTTTTCTATTTTTACGAATAATCTTTTAAACTAAATTGCAAGTATTATTTTCGCCAATAATAAAAATTTCATGAAAAATGTTCGTGGCAAAAAATATAACTTAGCAATTTAATTATGTGTTTGATTTTAAAGTGTGAATGAATGAATGAATGAATGAATGATTGAATTAATTAATTTATCACAGACACCCCGGAAAAGTTGGATGGTGATTTCGAAATAAAAGCATTTGGTGCAGCACTCACAGATGAAGTTTATGGTGCGGGAATCAAGGTATAGATTCTCTAAGGGTTTTTTTATAAGCAAGACGTAATTCTCCGTGAGTTTTTTTTTATATAATTACTCGCTTAAGCTTGGTTCTCACTATGGGCTAACGATGAGCTAACCATAGTGCGCATGACGCGCTAAGACCTTAGCCCATAGTGTGAACGTAAAAGTACCTGCTTAGCTCACAGCTGAACTCATCGTTAGCTCATCGTTAACCGATTTTTTGAAATCAAAATTTTTTGATATTTTTTTTTCGGCTAACAGTGAGATAAGCTCACTTTCAGCAATCTTCAAAGAAAGCCGACATAAATCGTGCTGAAAGCGATTTATGTTTTTAAAAATAGTAGTATGTTTCGTTGTAAAAGGCCCTTTTAAAACTAAAATAGCTGACAAAATTAAAAAAATGACGTTTGAAGAAGAAGAAGAAGAGTTGGCGTTCAATGTGAAAGATTTTCCCTGCCTTTATGACCAAAAGTTGTTTCCTTTTTCGTAATTTTGCTAATTCCTATTTTTCCTGGCTACGTTGTCTTCTTCGAAGTAGTAATAATAACAAGAGTTTCTTTCTATCTTTCTTTTTAATTCTTTCCCGCATTATATTCGGCTACAAAAGAGCTAACGATGCACCGTAGTGTGAACGTGAAACGAATACATCAGGTATCCGTAGCTCAAAAATTTAAATCGGCTAACACATTATGCGCACTATGGTTAGCTCATCGTTAGCCCATAGTGAGAACCAAGCTTTAAGGATGGCTGTTGCTTTTTGTAAGATTCCATCATGTTGCTTATAAGCGTGTGTTATGTTTTTAATATCAAAAGTTGGTGAGCTTGCGGCGAAAACCTCTCGTGCTGTGTTTGATCATGTCAAAACTGACCATAACAAAACGAGTAGTGTTGCAAAATCAAACAGACATCGGGTCTCTTTTATCGATAACGAATCAGCTGAAATTTCACAAAAAAGAATCTGTGTTGAAATATTAGTTGAAGCAACGGTTTCGTGTATTAAGGTTAACAATTGAGGTGATTCTAAAAACCTTGGACTCAATTTTTAGATTATTTAGGAGATTTATGAGGTGTGTCCACTCTGTACTACTATGTTAGGGAAGGGTTAATTAGTCAGGGTGGCCCCGCCTCCTCTAAAATCCTCTATTATCCTTTAAAAAGTTGAAAATGTGACCTAAATCTCCTCTTGAACTCCTCTATTATTTTCAGGTACACCGATAATAGTTTGATATTTTCACTATTATGTTACAGAGATTTTACATTTGTTATAGCGATATAAACTGTTAGCTCTATACTTCATGTTAGCAATACGTCCCTCGTCAAAAGCTTTATTTCAATTGTTTTTTAATCATTTATCCTGAAGATAATACTTTCCTAAACATATTTGTTTTTCACATCAGAAATTAATAGACTTAAGAAAACCTAAAACTAAATAAAACCTAAAATCCTCTATTTTTCTTCAAAATTTTTCATTTTTGCAAAAAAAACCTCTAAATTCAGTGAAAAATCTCCTTAAAAACCTCTCAGAAAATTTTTTTGTAGCCACCCTGTTGGTAGTAACTCTTTATTTCCTCCTACACCTTCGTCAAAATCTCCTAAATTATGAAATTACTTTTTTACCGTTTTGTGTTAAATTTTAACCCCAAAAATTATATAATTTTAATGTTATTGTTGTGACCATTCTGCAGTATTTCGGATTTTTCGGAACTTTTATAAAAATTTGCGTGTAAAAAAAAGTTAGGATATCGAGAAATAACTCTGTTGTCAACATTTTACATGCGGATGCTGGTTTTGTATTTTTCTGCCGAACTATGAAGTAATATCTCACTTTCCTTTTCTTTCTAAGGGTGTCTTCGGTGATGGTAAATTCGAAAAATTAGACGATTTAATCAAGACAATTGTCTCGATTATTTTTTTAAGCAGTGTTGGGCATGCGGCTGCAAACTTTTGTCAATATGACGAGTATGCCTTCCCACCAAATTATCCTGCGCAACTGAGTGGTAAAATACCCACAAATAAGGTACGTATTCCTCAATCTATTTTTGTTGCTACTTAAAAATGTCGTCATGTAACTTAGAGTTTTTTTGCTGTACCGGTACGTGGGAGATGAAGTAACATAATGTACCGTCCTTACGGCGTACTGCGCTATCTATTTCCCAATTGAAATTTATCCAGAATTTCGAAATTCATTGGAGAAGCTAACTAGACTTTTAACAGATTTTATAGAAATTTTGAAAGAGTAAGATTTACCATTCCTCAAACCGCCTCTGATGAAATTCTCTTTGGGATTCAACGGCCCCTATTTTCGATTTCTAGATTATACCCGGAATGACAACCTGGTCATTATTGTATATTCAAACTAAGTTTGTAAAAATAATGTTGAATAACATCGCCTTTGCTTTTTTTCATTTAGACTGCTCTCACTGAGCAAGATATTATCTATCACCTTCCTAACAAAGATACAACATTAAACATTATGGTAGTTACCAAAATCCTGAGTGATCGAGGCACAAATGGACTCGGTGATTTCGAAGTACAATATCAATATGAACCAAAGGCAGTTGAAGCTGTTGAAAGGTTAGATGAGATATTCCGCGTCAATACTGGAGTTTAATATTCTGTGGTTTATTCTTTGGCGCTAAACTGCATTGCGTGCGTGCATAAAATTTGTTTTTAGTGAGAACAATGGACCCTCTCTATAGCCAGGGTGTTAGCGTGCTGTTATTTTGTCCGCTATAGGCTATAAGGTGTCTGTTACGTACAGGTTTTGTGATGAGTCTGTCGTTTCATTTGTTTGTGAAGAGGTGTTCGGGATATGAAGATTTCACTGTATAAATATTATGATTATGGTATTTTCTTGATCCCACACACTGAGAATAATTGTGAACAAAGTTGAATATTGGTTCAAAGCTAAAATTCAACATCCTAAGTAATTTCTCGTGTAGCAGGTTCTGTGTGTTTGTGGTTAAGGAATTTATTGTTATAAGTGGATGGCTACATGGCTTTACAGCCAGAATTTTGTTATCATCGCATTTTTTTGTTTATTTAGATTTCGAACAGAATTAAAAGAAATCAGCGCAAAAATCAAAGAAAGAAACAAAACCATGACCGTACCCTATTCTTACCTCGACCCTGAAGAAGTTCCAAACGCAATTAGTATTTAATATTTTGCTGACACATACATACCTATGCCGTTTTTCTGAACATACTTAATTATTGATATTTGACAATAAATCAAAAAAAGCTAAATTATTTGTAGTACATTGATACTTCGAATGAAAGCTTCGAAAAAACCTTACATCATTGTGATAATACGCTTGTTGCTATCTTTGGTTGTTATTGTTTTGCAGGATGAGAAGGGACCGCTAATTAAGTTGCATCAGTAATAGTATCTATCTACTGAAATGTTTCTGTTGAGTTGATGTGCTTTTCTGTTTTGCTGTACTAATGTAGAATTCGATTTCCTATGAAAGGGTGACCTTGAAAACCTTGAAATCAGACTAGGCCACCTTGAAAACCTTGAAATATAAATAGGCGATCTTGAAAACCTTGAAATATAAATAGGCGATCTTGAAAACCTTGAAATATAAATAGGCGATCTTGAAAACCTTGAAATTTGAATAGGCGATCTTGAAAACCTTGAAATATAAATAGGCGATCTTGAAAACCTTGAAATTTGAATAGGCGATCATGAAAACCTTGAAATTTGAATAGGCGATCATGAAACCTTGAAATTTGAATAGGCGATCATGAAAACCTTGAAATTTGAATAGGCGATCATGAAAACCTTGAAATTTGAATAGGCGATCATGAAAACCTTGAAATTTGAATAGGCGATCTTGAAGACCTTGAAATATGAATAGGCGATCTTGAAAACCTTGAAATTTGAATAGGCGATCATGAAAACCTTGAAATTTGAATAGGCGATCATGAAAACCTTGAAATTTGAATAGGCGATCATGAAAACCTTGAAATTTGAATAGGCGATCATGAAAACCTTGAAATTTGAATAGGCGATCATGAAAACCTTGAAATTTGAATAGGCGATCATGAAAACCTTGAAATTTGAATAGGCGATCATGAAAACCTTGAAATTTGAATAGGCGATCATGAAAACCTTGAAATTTGAATAGGCGATCTTGAAGACCTTGAAATATGAATAGGCGATCATGAAAACCTTGAAATATGAATAGGCGATCATGAAAACCTTGAAATTTGAATAGGCGATCATGAAAACCTTGAAATTTGAATAGGCGATCTTGAAGACCTTGAAATTTGAATAGGCGATCTTGAAGACCTTGAAATATGAATAGGCGATCATGAAAACCTTGAAATTTGAATAGGCGATCATGAAAACCTTGAAATTTGAATAGGCGATCTTGAAAACCTTGAAATATGAATAGGCGATCATGAAAACCTTGAAATTTGAATAGGCGATCATGAAAACCTTGAAATTTGAATAGGCGATCTTGAAGACCTTGAAATCAGACTAGGCCACCTTGAAAACCGTGAAATTTGAATATTTTTAAAAACGTTTTTGTCTAATTATATTCTTTGCATCGTATTAACTCATTATGTATAATATTTTTGTCTATTGGTATAAATGTTGGCAATACCAATTTATAGTGCTTTAGGTCTAAGAACCTTGGCATTGGCAAGAATTATACCAAAATCTTGAAAGCAGCTAAAAAAATAAAAAAGCCTTCAAAGTGTTGAAAGAATTTGACAGGTACCCATACAGATTGTACATATTTATAATTTCTGTAAATTTTATATTAAAGTTGGTGTTACAAATTTGGATAATTTATTTGTAATTTATAATGAACTAATTTATAATTATTGGATGATCAAATCAACTATATTTTAATTTATTTGTGAACGCTTTTGATAAACTTTGTAAATATTAATTTAATAATAAAATGATTTTGGTGATCGCTAGTATGATAACAACAGAGCACTTGAACATACCCAAGATACCTTGACGTACACTAAAAAAGGCAAGAACCCCTGGGGACGAGTTGTCAGGGTGGTCAGATAAATCAGGGGTAACATTTACATTCTCCATGATGATAAACGCGTAGAGCTTGATAAACAGAAAATAATTACAAGGTGGTCCTTGTTCGTTTGTCATCAGGCTGTATGGTTGACCGAAAGTTTTTAATAAAACATTGGCAGCTAAGATAACTCATAATTGTACTTCACAGAAAATGACGTGTCTCTAATGAGCGACAAGCAGAACTTATTTTATTTTGCAGAACTTATTTTTGCGATTTTAAACCTTCCTAAGCAGTTCTGGAAACGTCTGTCAATCTCTTGACTGGTATTTTTCGAAAACCATCAAAAATCCAATAGCTCGTCAGTTAAGAACACTTCGAAAAAGTCAAGTTTCTCTCTGCTTGGCATATTGATCTTCAATTCCGTCTTTTCCTTGAATGAAAATTTCTGAACTTTTTTTTGTTCTTCTTTCCAAAGAGCTTGTCCTCGTTCTTTCTTTAATTTTTTCTGGTCGGCTATTTGTTAATGCAGGTGTTCTTCCTTCATCATTCGTTGCAGGTTTTCCTCCTTGATCATTTTCTGCTTGGTATATGTTAATGCAGGTGTTCTTCCTTCATCATTCGTTGCAGGTGTTCCTCCTTGATCATTTGTTGTAGCTCTATCATCTTGTATACCATTTGGTAAGGTCCTTACTCCTCTTCGTTTGTAACCACCTCTTGTTCTTGCTGTAATCTCGCTGTTTCTGATTCCTCTGAATCTTCTACTTCTTGGGTAATATCTTGATCATCAGCAGCATCTTCATCTGAGGAGCTTGATTCTGTGTGAAATGAGCATTTGGTCATGGACAATTTTATAACAACCGGAAGGATACACTAGAATCATCAGATTTAAAAAATGGAGATACTCTTTTACTATTTATCAAACAAACATAAACAGTATTTTGATCAACCTTTTTAAAGGTAAAGGTATCATTGCTTTTTATGTTGACGTCAGATGTGTCAGAAAGGAATTTTTAAGCAAGGGTACTGCCAATATTAGCAATGAAGGAGTTAAAAGTGTTGGAAATATTTTTAGGGTCATTTATTTCCATGTTGTTATTAGAGATTGAAGATGAAACTTTCCTGTTCTCTTTATCAGGGACAGGTTTTCCATATACGTTTAGGATCTGACACGTCCTCATTTATTTTATTGCCATAATGATGACCTTGCAATTTTTCTTTCATTTTATTACCCTACCTTATAGTCAGAAATTTTCGCGACAACTAATTTTCGCGATTTTCGCGATTTTTGGGCATTTTCGCGAATTTAAAATGCCGCGAAAAAATTTAATTGACGAAATCGCGAAAATAAAAACCGCGAAATATTTTCTTTTTTTCTTCATTTTTTAGACTCCACAGGGTGGCAGACGTAAAATTTTTGCAACAAAATAATTCTGGTGATACCCAGTTTGATAAAACCCGGGAAAATTAAGGAAGAAATGCACTTTTAAACACAATTTTAGAAGGCGGTTTGCCTTTTAACCTAAATGGCATTTTGTGTTATAAATCATTGATCTCCTTTTTTATGAAATTTCCTCTTTTTTTAAACTTTCCTGTCTAACTCTTACACCTATGAAACCTCTTCAGTTTTAATTCTTTTATCCCTAGTGACATTCCTAACCAGATACCAAAGGCCAGAAGAGGTCGGAGGACATGGGTCTAAAAGACAGTATGGGATTTCGTTTCAACATTTTCCTTAACGTCAATACCATTATTTAGGCAAACGCCGAGGCGAGTTTGAAAGGTTGTACTATCCTCGCTTGATCAAAAATAAAGGTTCTTCCGCTACCTTATTGATTATAACATTGACGCCTTTTATGAAAAAAGCTTCCTTTTACAGATGTCATTATTAGAGCAGAAAAACGCACTTAAAAATCATATTTTGTTTTTCCTCCACTCCGTAACTCTATGAAATTCGCGAAAATTAAATGTCGCGAAAAAAATTCAAGGCAACGAATCGCGAAAATAAAAATCGCGAAATTGTCCCAAAATTTTTATCGCGAAATTAAAACGTCGCGAAAATTTCTGACTATAAGGTAATTTTTTTCAGCTTTGAAATTTTCGCTGTCAGGAATTGCTTTTGTTTTTGAGGCTTTTTTCTTGAGGAAATCCCTCTCTTTTATAACATGAATAAGGTCATCATTCAGCCGTTGTAGGCAATTACCTTTGACTCGGTTAGTTTTAATAGGAGCATGTGCATTATTAGTAATAATGTTATTAAAGATACTACAAGTTGTGTCAAAGTTATCTTCATTGATTTCCGCCAGCGCCACGCGGGGCGGAATCTTTAAAATCGCCAGCTTTCTGGAGCTCTAACATTAACCAGCCAGAGAACGGTTTCAAGACCCTCAGAAATGATATCTGAACACGAGGTTGAATATTTCTGTTAGCCTGCAAACCATGCCATGCGATAAAGTGAGAGTACACAGTATCTGTACCACCACTAGCTGTGCAGCGTCCAGCCTCTGTGCTGTCTCTATCTATCTATATATATATATACTTAGAGTAAAAAAGTCACTTAATTTAATTATCAACTCAGAGGTTATTAAAATAAGTAAAAAATATAGCTCATTGTGCATATTTTACTCACTTTACTTTTAACTAAGATCTGATCATCTGTCTGTAAAAGTCAACACGCCATTCCATTTTGCCGCTAAAAGTGCTAAACTTGCACAAAATATACTGCCATTATGGAACGCATAATTAAATAATTAACTCTGGCAGCAAATCTCCATGGCAATTTCTGCATAATTAATATATAAAATAACAATCCGGCAAGTTTTTCCACCGATTCACGTGTCATGCGAAAATGCATTTTGAATATATTTGGTCTGGTTGCCAACAAAATGGAATGAGCCTCATTCCATTTTGTGAACATGTATGCACTTTGAGTAAGGTAAGTAGCCAGGAGATCCAGCATAATTTTTCTTACAACCGGGAAATCGGAGTAGTTAATCGGAGTATTAACCTCGAAGAAGAAATTGTATGTTGTGTCAGTTTTTGTGTGCACCCTATGAAAGTTAGAAAGACAATTTAGGGGCTATTTCTTTCATACCTGAGATTCAAATCTGTATGCTCCAAGTGATCTGGTGACTAAAAAAAACAACACAGAACCGAATCAAAGTGCTCCGACATTTTAATGTGGTTTAAAAATATAGCTTATATTTTTTGCATAGTTTTTGCATAATGAAGAAACCAAGGCTCTTTGTAAACAAATATGGCTGTTCAAAACTGAAAGTGCTAGCGCTTTTAGCCTTCAGTGAAGAAGAAAACGAAGAAGGTAAAAGAAATGTAGAGGATATAACTGACCTAATTTTACCATTGATTGCTACAATTAGTTCTACCGACCGTGTCGATGCTGTTGGGATACCAGGATACTTTGATACAGTAATACCCTTGTATATACTGATGATGAAACCTTTTAAAAAGCCATTTTAGGTTGAGAAAAACATCAGTTGAATCATTGTGTTTAAAGATTGGCAACTTCGATCAGTTTTTCAAATTAATTAGTGGATTTTCACGTTTCTACGTGAGGATTTCAATTTGCATGGCTTAAATTTTAGTATTGCAGACAGTTGACTTAATTCCAGCCAAAAACGCATAGGCAGTTAACTGTCTTTCTGTCATTTTTTTATGTTAAGCATTTACTGATAAGGAACAATGACAATCCTGTATGAAAGGGATTGAATCGATTTATATAAATTCATAAGCATTTAATGGTGGGCTTAACAAAGACTTAAGGCTAAAATACACGGTAAGTTTAAACGGACCGTTTAAATGTATGATAAAAAAACTTACCGTGTAAACAGCAAAGATGTACAACTTTTTTCGGTTTTATAAGTTTTTTTAAAAGTTGGACATGTTCAACTTTTGCTAAGTTTTTTCTATTGAAATTAACAGAATGATTAATGAGCTATTGTTTAAACTAAAGATTTGAGCATATTTTTTTCAATTTCTAATCATAACCGCTTTTTTTATTTCAACATTTACCCTGCTGCTGCTATAACAATATCTGCAACGGAAAATTTACGTTTTTTTCTTTGGTATTTATTGTCAAAAGAGAGTTTTTAAAAAAAACTTATACATTTTATCTTAACGTGTAGACAGATATATTACCTGCAACGAAACTTATAAGTTTTTTCTTACAACTAAACGGTCCGTTTAAACTTACCGTGTATTTTAGCCTTTAGTATGAACATGAAGTTTCGAGCAAAACAAAATAAAACATGGCTACCAGGCTACGAATTGTTGTGGTTTGGCTTTTCTGTTTGCGGTGATTTTTTTCTTGCAGGATTTTATAGAAATAGGGTCAACTTTGTTACACTTGGCGCCGTAGATTAGTGGTTATAGCTCTCGTACTCTGTGCGGGAGACCGGGGTTCGATTCCTCTTGACGGCGATTCAACATGGGCTGTAACCAAATCTCAGGAAGTTGATACGAGATGCTGTTTATGTGTTTGTTACGTTCTACACTGTTGAGGGTTTCTTTTATCTTCCTAGCTGTTGTTCTGGATTCTGTCAATGATTTTCTTCTCATCCCAATTAAACTGATGACTTCTGCTCCAGCTGTGATCCCCAATTTCGTTTTTCTTCACATCTCCGTTTCTCACTGCGCGCATATGTTCTTGCACTCGTTGCTTAAACTTTGTTTTTGTCTCGCCTATATACACTGCATCACAATCTTTACACGGGATTTCGTAAACAACATTGCTTTGTTCTTCCAGGTTTATTTTGTCTTTTGGTTTAGACAAAGTGCTTCGTAGGGTATCTGTAGAGTTGAGAATGCATTTGGTTTGGTCTTGTGTTGCCTTACCAACCCTACAGAAGAAGTAGTTACCTTCATCTCGGTCCGAAAAATTTTAATTACCGTAATTAACTGTAATTATCAGCTCGTGTTAATTTTTATGAATTTCGATCATCTGCAATTATATAAATACATGCTCAACATCATTTTATTTTGCCCGATGATGGGAGAAGGATCTCCCGACACGTGGCCTACTTTACTATCATGTTCAAGAAATGATAAACTTTCCAGAGTAATATGAATTCTGAACAAACAAACCGAAATAATATCTTCAGTAAAAGTTTTTAGAGCAATATTATATTTTGGTTGGATTTTATTTAGATTTAAAGAAAATAATTATTTTGAAAACGAGGCTATTCTTAGAAAGCTCGGCCATATTTGTTTGACCGTAACTTTCAGCTGGCAATTAATAAACAGAAATATTTACGAAATTAGGTAATTTGTTCTACCTTTTGATAGATAACTTAGGGATGGGAAAGGTCTATTATATTTGTTTACTTGCGCAAACTACTCACACCAAGTACTACATGTAAATAAGGAAAATGCATGAATGAATGAATGAATGAATGAATGAATGAATGAATGAATGAATGAATGAATGAATGAACGAGCGTTGTGAGCACACCCAAAAAATCATAAACGACGCTCCTTCATTCTCCTCTGAAACACTTTCGCTTACTATGGACCTACAAATAGATATCCCGCTAAGCAATCATAAATATTCAGCATAGATATTTATTTCACATAATCTGTATAACACAATCTTTTCTATGTCATTTAGATCATGTTTGAAAAGTTCAACGTAAAAGCTTTGTATGTTGCCAATCAAGCTGTGCTATCTTTACTTGCTTCCAATTCAACAACTGTAACTGTTTTAGATTGTGGTGCTGGTTTGTCAACCAGTGTTGCCATACATGAAGGGAAAGCCATTAGATCTTCCACACGCCAAACCCGTCTGGCTGGCGGTGCCCTTACACACTATTTGTGGAGATTTATGTTAGATAATCAAAATCATTATTAGCATTACTAGCGAAATAAAAGAAAAACTTTCTTACATTGCGCTAGATTACGAAGAAGAATTAAAAAAATCTACCGTCAATAAAGATTTAGAACGTAGTTCTGAATTCCCTGATGGTTCGATTTTGAAAATCAACAAAATGCGTTTTAAATGTCCAGAAGCCTTGTTTAAACCATCGCTTATAGAAATGGCTTCTCCAGGTTTGTTTGAAGGGCTTGTAGAAGGGCTTGTAGAAAAGGATTGTCCAGGTATCCATCAGTTAGTACACAACACCATATCGGATTGTGATGTTGGTATTCGTGACCAGCTTTATAGCAATGTTGTTCTATCAGGGGGCACAACAATGTGTCCAGGTTTCGGGGAACGGTTGTTGACTGCCAACTACGAGTATACTCGTAGTAAGCGGGCGTCACTTATTTGCCAACTACGAGTATACTCGTACTTTTAGCATATGATTTCAAATTAATATTGAAACTGATTGGCTTATTCTAGTCACGTGAATCTTATTTTTCTAAGTAAAGGAAAGGTTTGCTTTTAAATGTTGGCCATGTGTTTACTTTAAAAACCCGGGGCTTCCTTCTTTTTGGTGAATGATTTTGGACTTTGCGGGAAAATATAGCTATAATCTAGACGAATGAATATCTCATATCTTTCCACTAAAATGACATATAAACTAATTATTTTACATGATATGTTTTGAAACATTCTCCTACACATAATGGTGGCCGGTTTTCACATCCAACACATTGATATCGTGTTTCCTTTCGTTTTATTTTGGAACACACTCTACATGGTTTTGTTGGCAATTTCTTCTTTTCGTTTGGTGGTATGGCGACTAAGTAATGGAAATCGTCGGTGTTGTTGTTTTGTACTGGTGGGTTATCATTTAACCGTTCTCCAATTAGATCGGTAATGATCATTTCCCTGAACTTTAACATTGAGATTGATTTCTTTGTTCCATATGTTGAATTGAGACAAAATGCGTTGAAAACAAAAATATCAAACATGTGCAATGCAACCTTCTTATACCACCGAGTTGTTTTCCTGAGGCAGTCGTAATATGATACCATCTGGTCAGCCCGATCGATACCTGACATGTTTTGATTGTAGTCACGGATGATGTTGGGTTTCAACTTTTTCTCGCCTCTCCGGTTTGATACTTCGAGCATTTCCAGAGCATGAATATTGCTAATCACCAACACGTCTCGTTTGTCTTTCCACTTCGCAACGGTGACACCTTCTCTGCTCCTACTAATGCTCTCTCCCTTTTTCAACTTTGCGTTAATAACTTCTTTTGGGTTCGACTTTCGATCGCTTCGCAATGTCCCACATATGTAGGTGCTTTCACCGAGCAGGTGTTTGGCCAACTCAAAAGAATTGTAGAAATTATCAGTGAAAAGATGATAACCTTTTCCGAGAAAGCTTCCCATCAATTCCAAAACAATGGCCCCTGTTTGACCTAACGAGTGAGGGTCGGGTGTCGGTTCACCAGAGTAAATTTTAACATTCAAAACAATGCCATCAGACTCGCAAAGCTCATAAAATTTAACGCCGTATTTGTGTCGTTTGTTTTTTATATATTGCCTGAATATGAGGCGTCCTCTCCAAAGCATCATTGATTCGTCAAGCGAAACATTCTTGTCGGGTGTGTAAATGTTAGCCATTGTCCCGTTCAATTGATCAATCAGTAGTTGAATTTTATTCAAGCGTCCACCAACTGTTGTTTCATTATCAACAAAGTGCCAAAACCTTAACATTAACTGAAACTTATTTCGAGACATTACCTTAGAAAACACTGGGAACTTGTAAAGTTTATTTTTGGACCAGTAATGCTCAAAGGATGGCAATTTGACACTTCCCATATGAAGGAGAGTCCCAAGGAATAGTCTCATCTCTTCGGCATTTATTGGTTTCCAATCTTTCAATCGAGAGCTCCTTTTGAGTCGACGCTGTTTCTCGATTTCCTGCTCTGCATAACGATTAGTTTCAACTACCATCACATTAATCAACTCTTCTGTGAAGAAAAGATTAAAGAAATCCACAGGCTCTTTGTTTTCCATGTCTATTTTCAAACCAGGCTCTTCATTAAAATCAAATACAATGTTTGGTTCGTCTTTCCATGGATTTTCTTTCGTATCAGAGTTTTCAGCTTGATCATTTCCAGGTATACTTTCTGGACGAGCAATTGGTTGGGCATGATCGTTAGTTGGTCTGGGAGCAAGTGCACCTCTGAAGGCAAGTCCCCCTCTGGTTCTAACTCGTTTTCGGGGTCTTTCAGGACTATTGGGTACCACAGGAATTTGTTCTTGTTCGGAATCTGATTCTATCTCTGATTCGCTTGAAGACGAAGTAGAAGAATCAGTATATAGAGAATCTGAATCTCCTAATTCAGGAACCTCATCTTCACTATCAACTCGATCTTCTAAGATCATTTGTGCTACTTCAGCGGAAGTATATCGTTGATGTGCTATAATGATAGAAAAAAAATTATGTGAACTTAAATTCACGTTAATCTAAAAGGCCAAGCTTGGGAAATAATCAACAAAAATAGCACAAGAGTAATTGATAACAGTAGGAAACGATAAGCCAAGAAATGCACTCACATGCTTAGTAAAAAAAACTATAAAAAAACGTAAAATCCTCACCTTTTTTACTCATTCTACCAAGTGCAAGCCAAATAAAAATCAAGGTATTTTTGTTCCGACAGCTTTAAATTATCAAAGAACACTCTAAAATAGACTGCAATGCAAGAGTTTCCTTTAAAATTGTTCGAAAATGCTGCAATATATCAGCTTCTTTGAAATCAGCACTGGAGAAAAAAATTCTTTCTGCAATGCCGAACTACGAGTACTCGTAGTGGTTTTTTTTAAACCATGACCTTCAGTATGAAATATGCTCAAAGAATATGTATGATAACCTTAGTAACAAAATAGGTAGTTTTGAGATATAGCTTTGGCAAATAGCATGGATACGCTAAAAATAGCACCGGCAGTGAATTGACGCCACGGCTTTTTTGCCTCGGCAAATAATGAACGCCCGGTAAATACGGTCGCGGCAGCGAACGTGTTAAAGAAGGAACTATCTGTGCTTGCATCTTCAAATAAAGTAAATGTGGTAGCTTCACCAACACAAAACTATGGCGCATGGAGTGGAGGATCAATTTTTACCAAGCGTTCTGATTTTGCCAGTCTGTGCATTTCTAAGTCAGACTACCAGGAGCATGGGGCCACTATCGTGCATAGCAAATGCGCTTAAGCCTCTCAAATGTCCTTAAGGTGGCAGTAATCCTTTATAATGCTTCATTTATCCTATGCTGTTGAATACATTTTCACAACTCAAGACTTTCGTATGATTATTTGACTGCTTCCTTCGTCTATGTTCTTTTTTCTCATATTTATTTTGTTTTTATTTTTGATTGAATTTATATTTACGTTTGCACATACATTTATTATTTATTTATTTATTTATTTATGGATGTTTAAAATTTATGTCGATTAATAATAATAATATAAATTTTCTTTACTATTTCTTAAAATTATGTATCTGACGATGTGTAAAACGACTTTCCTTTGTCAAAAGTACATGATCCAATACATTTCCTTGATCAGCGTTTCAAGAACTATACGTTGAAGGCAACAGGTCTACAAATTTTTAAATAAAATTTTAGTACTCTGATTAGGGATTTTGTTGACGTCAGCAAAATTTTTAAACCTTTATACCTTCTTAACCGTTCGTCAATAGCACATAATTATATACATTTTTCTTATCAGCGTTTCAATCGCTGCTTAATACAAGATACTGATAAACTAAATTTCACCAAATCTTTTTGTATGTGCACTTCTGACGTCAGCGAAAAATCTAAAAGAACCTATTTTTCCATTGTCCTTCTGCCTAAGTGGATTTCTCCACGGCCTTTATCGACTAGTTATTGAAAATTTACAAGTGCGTAGCACTAAAAGCTCTATTCAGTAGAAATAATTACTTATGGCGTTTTGGGTCAAAGAGGAATTGTTGAAACTGAATATTTTTGGTGAAAGGGTATTATAACTATAAAATCGTGCTATAATAGTCAGGGAGCTGAGAGCCAAAAAAATTAAATAAGGGACTGTTCATATGGAGGCGGGTTGGCTCGGTTGACCGGGCTGGCTCGGTTGACCGGGATCTCGCTGCTATTAAAAAACTTCATATGAACACGAGATGAAAATCACCCCGGCTAGCCGAGCCAGCCCGCCTAACCGAGCCAGCCCGCCTCCATGTGAACAGCCCCTAACACTCCGGACAAATTGAAACTTTCAGGGATGGTTTGTTATAGTTTAAATATGACAAAACCGTTTACTGGCTTTTTTAAAATTACTTGTGAGCCACAGCCATTAGAAAATTTTTATGACGTCATACAATAGAAAATAATCACATAGTAAAAAATCATCTTTCGCGACTTATTGAGTTAGAAAGTTTCGTTTGTGACGTCATTAAAATATCCTAATGAAACGATAATTCTCAACTAATAATCCAAAACATAAGGTAAATATAAACATGTTAATGAAATAAAGAACAAAAAAGTATCTATAGATAGTATTTGAGTTCTATCTTCATCAACCACCACCACTCAGCATTTTTGTCACCGTCTTCACCCGTGTCACTCTCCTCCTAAGCATCATATAATCGTCGTCACTGCTGTAAAGGTAGCCTTCATCGGTGGAAGCATCTCCATCAGTCTCACCATCTTGCTCATCCTCATTATCAACTTTTGAATTCTCACAGGCCTTGCAGCCACAAAGGTCGGTGCATTTCAAACTATGTGAATAGCAAACGCATTGGTTTGAGCTACACTTTGACTTTTTGCAGCTACAAGATACCAGCTCAACAATTTTGTCGGGTACTGGATTCCTGAGCATCCACTGGATCTCCAACTTTCTCTCGTTTATGATCCAACCATACTTTACACCAGGACCTGGAATGGAAGGGCAATGTTCAAGTGACAATTTAATTATGTTAGTCACATAGTTCACCCTCTTGGTGTGGCAAAGAAGTGCATCCCTTGTTGGCAGAAACTGTTGCGGCTCGGGAGTCTTATTTTTACTACAGAACTTCTTGTAGCGTGCACGGTTGGTATCGGTACAGTCTTTCAGACCATAAAGTTGACAAACAAAACGTTCGATGCTTGGAAACAAGTCGACTTTGAATACATCACGTTCACCAATTGCCTCGAATGTCTTAGTAAATTCTTCTGAATTTCTGATTATGTTAAAGCCTTTTTTCCCCTTTCCGTGAAATGCACTGGTATATAATCGTTGCCAGTGAATGCATGGAGTGCTGGAAGAGTGGAACAGAAATCGTATCCAAGCGCAATGACAAAATATTCCATGTCCAAAATTCTTTGTCTGTCGCCGAAACCAATCTGAACAAACATCTTCGTGGCAATCTTGCACAAGAAGTACAAAGCATAAACAAAGATATCTGTATCAATAGTACAGATGCAAACAGAGAGAATTCCGGATAAAGCAGCATGGTTTGAACACAAGAAAACGTTAGTGCCAGCCTCTTCTTAATCCGTTTGGAGCGAGTTTTCTTCGGTGGATCGTACTAAACCATTTTCTAAAGTTAATTTGAAAAAATTTTACCCACTGTTGACGTAAAGAATGGTTTCAGAGAAACACAGATCTGCATAACGTGAAGGATGTGACCATTCGCGAAGAAGAAAATCACAAACTTGTTTTTGTTGTCATCATTTCTTATATAATTAGACCATTGTATTGGCCGCTTTTGATCACTTCAAGTAAAATTTTTGTGTCAGACAAGGGCTTTTCGTAAGTTTCATTGTAAATTTTTAGGAGTTCGTCCTTGTAAATGATTGCTTATCTTCAATACTTTATTGCATGAAAATTTCGTGGTTTTTTTTCCCAAAATTGCATTTTGCACGCGGCAATTTAATTTCGCGGTTAGAGGGTTAAGAAGGGGCTAACCCCTCAAAAATATTGAAATTTTTGAATTTATAAAAAATACCTTTCTAAGTAATTTGAATATTCAGAATTCTTATTTTCAAGTCGTTTTTATTAAAAAAGCACTAGAAAATCGATATTTTAGGTTTATCCAGGATCGAGGTTAAAAAAATTCCATAGCAACGCCTCTAACAACACACTTTTAGACCTCTAAAAATGCCCATAACTTCGAAAATATGAATGGAGACATGGGTATTAAGTTGTTCATAGCATCCGTGAATATCTGGGGCAAGCAAGACAAACTGAGAGTACAACGATTGCAGCCAGAAAACGTTTTTTATTAACATTGAAAATTTGGTACAATATTTTGTAGTCATGCCAAAAGCTTGTAGAGTCAAAGTACTTTTACTAAAAGAAACAGAAAAAGAAAGGGATTTAATGGAAATAAAAGAAAACAGGATGCTAATGGAGATGGTGAGATCAGTGGTGTAAATAATAGTGAAAGTAGTGGTGTAAATAGTGGAACTGACTGCAGTAGCCCTATTGTATATATTCAAAATTCTGTGAACAATGAATTTGCTGATAGTATAAATCCAGACACATCTATGTTATCTGTGAATACTTCAACTGCATCCGAGAGAAAAGTAGAAACCATAGAAGTTTCCACACCAAACTGCCCTACTTTAATGGGATAAATTTTCGCGGGGATTAAATTTCGCGGATTTTGCGGATTTGGGTACTATCCGCGAAAATATGTCCCTTCGAAAATTTGGAAACAGGCCATCCGCGAAAATGTGTCCCCGCGAAAATTTTGAAAAATTTCTCGATCCGCGAAATTTTAAGCGATCTCTGGAAATGAAGATGATGTTGACTTCTCTCGTAACGTGTTTGACGCTTTTAATTAACGATTAAGATTCAGCCTAATGTCTTTTTTTGAATTCAATTAGAATTTCGTTTCGTTTTTTATCTAGTTGTGTTTGTTCTACCTGACGTTTATAGTTGTGTTGAAAGAGCTTTAAACTAAAATGCAAAACTACACTTTGTCTCGGTCGTTGTAGAAATGACCGGTGCAACGAGGGTCGATGAGACAGTGCCATTCGGCCCCGAAGCCTTTTGACAATATTTTGTGTTTTTCTGATATATTATTGTATAAATATTCAAAATTACCTTTGCCAATTTTTATTTTCACTTTTGTGTATTTTACAGACCAGACGGACATAACAGGTATAAATCGCCTATTTGTATATACTTTATTACTATATGTGTGTATTACATGAAGGTTTAGCCACTTGTTGGTATCATTAAATGTAATTTGACTATGCTGCACATGTTGTTAAAAGTTCAACTACAAAACCCATGATATGAGCCGGTCAGTAAAGTACTAAAATTCGCAAATTTGTCCTAATATTGTTTTTACTTAATATACATTTGGGTGCGAATTTCAAACCACATAAAAAAACGAAACCTATCATCTAATTGGTATTGAATAAATGTCAGTTATCAATTCAGTCATCATCGTCGCTTTCCAATTCACTGTGATCGTCTTCCTCTTCGTACTGGTTGTCACAATTAGCGCACATACACATTTCAGTACAGACAAGACCATAACGCTCACAAGTTACAACGTCCACTAACACACCCTTTCTTGAATTTACAGGAGCAAATTTCTATGGTAGCCTCAGGTGCTGGTGGTTTATATGTTAATACTGCTGTTAAATACCCATCTTCTTCATTCCAACCACAAGTTGTTGGAGAGGGCAAAGTAGGATGGGTATTTCGACATTGTTTCCACACCATGCACATGTAGTGACACCTCAGTATTTTAAATCTTAAAGCTGCTGCGGTTGGTTGCAGTTTTTCTGCTTCATGTTGAAACTTTGAGAACAAATACCAACTCAATTCTCCTATGCTTCGCACTTGATCTGGTACAAGCTTTACGTAAAGTCTCATCACAAAGTATTCCAATGCTTGAATGGTTTTCTCAAGCAAACTAGTTGTTTCACCAAGAACTTTCAGTGCTTCTAACTCGTTTTTACTTGCTGATTTAAAAACCTTCCAACAGTGTATCTTAGATTTCCCATTGAATTTGCCAGTCTGGTCACAGCCAGTCATTGCATGAAATCCTAAAAGAGCTGCAGCATGCTTCTCTCCAACGGCTTCAAACGCAGCAGTGATACTAATATCTCTTACCTTTTCTCCTCTACCAGTGTGAAAAACTGTGTGGGGACAAAGCTCTGGGAAGTGGTAAATGAGCAGCAAGAAAACATCGGTATCTGGAGATGATATATACAATTCATTAAACGGATTTTGTGTCGATAGTTGCAATGCCACCAAGATCATCAATGTGTCTGCTTCCTCTTGCGAATGAGCAGGTATATTATGGAGTAAAAAGTCGTTATTAGATATGCAGTGAGTGTCATATATGATTGCATAATTCATGTTATATAATTCATATAATTCATTGGTTTTTTCTGCGAGATACACAGTTAATTAGCTGTGGAACACACAGCTTCTAGTTTCGGCTGAAAGCTCGAACAAAATCCTGATCTTCTGAGATTTAAGTGAAGATATGCGTATCTCGGACGCGGTTAGTAAAATTGACGTTTAATCTGCGATTTTAAAAGTTGCATAGCTCAGGTTTGGAAAAGATCTCTTTTTGTCTATGTTTTCTATGCTTCTATATGCTAATAAAGATACCATCACATCCATGTAAATCTTAGTAAAATCATTTTTATTATCTTGGCTATGACTGGCGTATATATATAGCAGGCCAGCTAACGTGGTCAGTGTCAGTAGATAGCAATACAGACAGCTAGCTATAGCTATTTTGTGCTTTTCTCCAAAGTTTTTCATTTAGTTTGGTATAAGTGCATTTTGTGCTATCCATCGTTATTACTTCTTGTGTTATCTTTTACCAACCTGAAGCTAGCCACAAAAGTAAGGAATGCCTCCTTACTTTTGTGGCTAGCTTCAGGTTTTGTGGCTAGCTTCAGCTCAGGTCAGCTATAAATCTTGTAATAATAACCCTGCAAATTTTAGCTGCAATACTCTGCTTAACAAAGTATCTTTCCATACATCATAGTTTATAGTGTTAGCTTCACAGCAACAGAATAAAATATTTTATCCCAGTGGTATAAAGTTTCAATAGAGTTTCAATGTTTACGTTTTGACGGGATAATAAAATGCAGACTATATAGAAGAAGAAAATTAACAGTCGGGGAGAACTGATAATTAGCTTGTAACAGGATAGTTAGTCGATGCTTATACGGCTATAATACGGTGGAGATCTTTTTTGCCTAAATTTCCACAATTTTCTTCAATATGTCGATATTGTAGGGTATGCCTTCCCCATATTTTTCACGCCTGACTACGTCTTTTCAATGTTTTTCCATAAACTCAGCGTTGTCGTTTCAAGAACACTCATAAATTGAATCAGCTAATTATATAATATACACTATAAATATGGAACTGAGGCCATGCAGTACCAGGAAAGTCCGTATTTATAAGGTTAATTAGCCGGTATTAGTTTGAAAATGAATATCTTTCATGCACAGTCGTTTCTTGTTCTTATTTTGTTTTTTATTGGAGCATAACATGCTATGAAACTAGGTAGATGACTATTGGAAGATCGATATCGAAGAAATAAGATCTCTACCGTATAATTAGCCACACAAGCAGCTAATTTTACTGTGTACCGTATAATTTCCTGTATTGGCTAACTGTCCTTTACAGGCTAATTATCAGTTCTTCCCGACTGGTTAAGTTATGATTAAAAAAATTGTTAGGCTAGTAGCATTTTTTCACTGATGTATGTTGTAAATTAATCTGCATGCAAAAACTAGATTTTAATTTCAAGATCAAGAAATGCCTCCACTCAAAATTAAAGTTTGTAATAGGCTGGTTGGTCTACGGATTATTGCATGTTTATTTTGCCTGTCGATTTGCACAAAAGATCTTGGGAATATATGAAACTAGTCTGAAATTGCTCAGATTTGTAGAAATTTTCTGCAGACCATGTCTGAAAGGGCGTTCTATTGGACTTAGCCTTCAACCCATGAAACAAGGGTTGGCTCGGATATTTTTAGACTTGCCATCCCTTTTTCGGGCGTCCTCAGTACAAAATAAAAATTCAGCTATATACCAGTTTATTGAGCTTGCTGCTCAGTGACTAAACAGGAGGGGTTCTACAATTTTGCCAGCCTGTTTAATTTTTCTTCTGTAAAACAAGCACCAAAAGCTCATTTTTTATTAGTTATGCTATGAATAAAGTATTTTCAATGTAAGCTCAAATAGAGCCTGTTTTTTGTGATACACACTTTTTTTTTATAAGAAACACGCTTAAGAAACCTGAGGCTCAAAATTTAAAAATATTAAGAAACTTAGCTTGGCTCAGTACCTCAAGCTCCTCCAGACCATAAACTATTACAGAAAATATTACAGTGAGCTCTTAGCACTTTTTTTAATTGGTCAAATAGCAGACAAAACTAGAACTATATATTAAGAAAGAAACAACCCTTCATTTCCAAAAGCGATATGAATTATCAGAAAGCAATACTCATACTACTAACACAGCACTAGTATATATCACTTATGTACAAACAAAATCATTTGAACTGTAAAGAAATAGGTCAAAAATGTTTCCATCGTTGGTAAAGCTCATCTACTTCCATGTCGTCAAAATTAAGAACTGTTAAGAAACTTTTAGCCTCAAAATCAGAAAAAAATAAGAAACTTGAGCCTCAGTAGCCAAAACTGGTTTCTTATAAAAAAAACAGCGTGTACAGTATATATATTCAATCTTGTCTGTGAGAGGTAATTAATTGGCATGGTATACGACAGACTGTAGCCTGTTTATTATTTTATTTGATCTGAAGTTACATGGGTGTTTTTTTTTTGAAACAGCATTTCTAAAAGGGCTTCTCATTGGATGTGTAACACATATACCTGTATCCTGATGGTCAATGTGGTTTATTGTATTGACTGCTTGACCGGTCATTGTTTAACATTAGTTTTGCAACCTTTATAGGGAAACAGATTAAGTGAAATAAAATATGTTGTCTGACAGTTTTTGCTATAGCAGACCTCCGTAAGAGTTTTACTGGAAGCACTCCACACTGGTTGTGCGAAATGGTTTAACTGGACTATGTGGTCAACCTAAATTGCAATGCTAACCTTTTGTTGCTTTAATGAATTTCTTATCTTCCATGCTTAGTGTTTTCTTGGTGCTGCATATAAATTATTGACATCCCTCCTATGCAGGGATTTTGTTTTATTAAAACATGCTTTTACTGGTACAACTTTTATTAGAAACCTTATTTACTCAAAAAATGATGTAACTTTATTTCATTATATTTCAGTCTTGCGTTTGTGAAAAGGTTTAAAAAACGATATTTAGTAATTAGTCTAGCATCACCTGTTGCAAATGCTAGGCAAGCGGGCTTAAGTTTTTTATTGGCTTGCGATACGTTGATGATTAGAAATAGGCTTTGTGTATCCTCAGTAACAAAAAAAAACCCAGCTCCGTTATAACATTGGTTCCACAGCTTCATAGCTGTACAGCTATCTTGTTCTTGTTTCGTTTTGCTGTTTGAAAGAAATTGCTTTAGCGTTATTGTGCAGAAAAAATTAGACACAAAATAGCAAATTTATCATATTTTTGGACTACTCGTGAATTTCAGGCGCCATCCCCTTCCGCAAAATGTTCTTGTTTTAACTAGTTACCAGGACAACTGGTAAAGTGATGTTTTTATTTTTAGACTGAGTATGAGCATTTTTATCCCCCCCGAAATTATGTTATAGATATTTTTGCACGTCAAACTTGAGGATACGTTCAGGGGACAAACAGCATTTCTTTATGTAGCTGCAGAAGCCGGGAATGTTTCCCGGTTCTTTAGTTGACTAGAATTCGGAATGCCGGGAATTTTCCCCCGGCTCTTTAGACACAGCAAATTTTTTTAAAAGAGAAAACAAAAAGATTTTAAAGAAGATGAGAGTGACACATTTGGATTTATCAGCGAAAGATAGGAAATTTTGAATACTATATGATTATTAAAACAAGATTTATTGTAAATTTAAAGTTTTTTTAATTTTTATATATCAGAGTTTGACCATAATATTTAACTTCTGCAGGTTTTGCATCGCCATTTCCCTTTTAGCCCTTTTCTTTCTACGGAAACATTGTTGAGGCTTTAAACTATTATTGAGTATAGATGAATAACTTCTCATTGACATATATTTCATAAAGTTGTAATGATACCTTCGTGCAAAGAAACAGACTGAAAAGAACCTCACTTCACCTAGCGCCCACAAAAAACATTAAAAAAGGTATATGGTTATAAGGTCTGAGCGGAGCGCTGTCTTCCCCTTTTCAAAACAAAGCAATTTTCTGCAGGACAACTCTCTTATTAGCTAGTTATGCTCAAGAGAAAACGTTAGCAAACTCAATACCCGAGGGGTATATAAAGTAATTCTTGTTAAAATAGGTTTTTTAGAGTAGAAAAAACCGCAAATTAGGCTATGATAGTCTAATTGGTCTATGATAGCATATTTAGGCAATTTATCTCTCCTAATTAGGCTATCAACATGGTTTTTGCTGCCTATCACTGTTTTGTTGCATAGTCGCAACGATTTTATCAGCTAAAAACATTCTATAGAACCTTTTTTTGATGGCTAAAATATATTTTTCTTTATTATTGACGCTATCAGAAGATATAGCGTTTAATTTGTTTTGATTAATTACAGCCACGGTTGCTTCTTGACAAAGGTTAAATTTCCCGCGCGTATATTTTCAACATGGTGGCGCATAGCCTAAATAGACTATTTCTCGTCGTTGTCCACGTATTATACTTCCTGAATATGAAGGAGATACCACATTCAAAACCCCTTCTAACTTATGTACTACTGAAAACTTTATGGAGATAATGATTTCTTATTCTTCGTATGCCCCGCTTTCATCACACAATAGCCTAGAGTGTAGTAGCCCGTAGTACAGTGTAGTAGCCCCTAGTACAGTGTAGTAGCCTGTAGTACAGTGTAGTAGCCCGTAGTACAGTGTAGTAGCCTGTAGTACAGTGTAGTAGCCTGTAGTACAGTGTAGTAGCCTGTAGTATAGTGTAGTAGTCTGTAGTAGAGCGTAGTAGTCTGTAGTAGAGCGTAGTAAAGCGTAGTAAAGCGTATTTTTCTGTAGTAAAGCGTATTTTTCTGTAGTAGAGTGTAGTAGCCTGTAGTAGAGTGCAGTAGCCTGAAGTAGAGCGTATTTTTCTGTAGTAAAGCGTATTTTTCTGTAGTAGAGTGCAGTAGCCTGTAGTAGAGTGTAGTAGCCTGTAGTAGAGTGCAGTAGCCTGTAGTAGAGCGTATTTCTCTGTAATAAAGTGTAGTAAGCTGTATTAGAGTGTAGTAGCCTGTATATAGTGTAATAGAGTGTAGTAAAGTGCAGTAGGCTGTAGTAGAGCATTAGAACGTATTTCTCTGTGGTGGAGCGTATTTCTTTGCGATGCATATCGCCGTAGTAGAGTGTAGTACGGCGTCTTTTTCTATTGACGTGCAACATAGTTATCCCACTTTCATTGCTGTACCAACTCTATTCACACATAAACATAATTATTTGCAGAGCCAATACTATGGTTAAAAGGTGCACGGGCTTACAGCAGTCAAACTTTACACAAATTGTTTCAAAAAATATTCTAGCTATTCAGTCAAAGTGAACAGGCGAAAACGGCGTTTAAATGACTACCATGGTCATGGTCTTTCACTATATAAAAACGAAAGTAGAACTTTAAAATGGGCTCCTTTTTTTGTCGCCGTTTTTGCTACTGAGACTAGTGAAGCACGGAAGGATACCAGTCTAGTGTAGCGGTACGTAAATTATCAGTTTTTGTGGGTTAATAACAAACTACACTGTTAAACGTTACAAAAGGTACAAAACCTATTATTTTTACAAATAAATCATTTTGAATTATTATTTTATATTCAGTTGGTTATAAAATAAATCATTTTGAATTATTATTTTATGTTCAGTTGGTTTAGCAAGTTTCACCAAGCTTCAACAGTCGTTTTTTATTTTTTTGTCATCTGAAATTTTATGAAGCTAGATTTGTATATGCTTACAAAGAGTTTCGACAGGCTAAAATTCTTTTGAAAAAAGAAATAAATCAAAAACAGTTATTTTTATTGATTTTTACGTTTCATCTAGTTTCAAAAAAAGCGGTGTATAAATACAAACTTGAAATTTTTTTACTTTCATATTTTTCTTTCGTGTTTTGACGTGCCAGTAGTTGAAAATAATTAATTATTAATAACGTGTTCTCTTTTTCTGCACAATAGACCTTTTCATCGATAGCGACACCATTTTGAATTTCCCGCTTTCGCAATGCATCTCCGGACGACCGGGGTATCTGAGAAATCAAAACATTACAAGATTAGAGCCATTTTGTAGCTTGTTTATGCTTGGATTTTTGTGAAATGGGAATTAATGATCGCTGTGCTGTTGGAGCTTGTAATAATGCTCGAAAATATAAGAATAAATATGTAATTAAGCCACATATCTCTGCATACGATGGGAGTCTTGAGCTAAAATTCTGGAAATGTCCTGATCCAAAGTTTTATTCTAAATGGGGGTTTGCATGTAATAGGAAGCATTTTATTTTTAAGAAATACAGTGTTATATGCTCAAACCATTTTGATTATGGAAGACCCACTGATGTTAGCCAACACCCTACACTATATTTGAAAGGATATGGTGAAGAGCCTGCTAGGAAAAGAAAACAACCAAAGGACAGGCAGGCATTACCTTGTGCATCCAAAAAGCGAAAGTTAGGCAAAATATCGACACCTACAAAAAATGAAGCATCTATAGGACCAGCCAGTGAAGAAGTAAAAGAAGAAATTATAACACCTGATACTGTCAGTGCTTTTGATTTTAGTGTCAGCGTTGATTTGACATCGCCGTCATCTTCCCTAGCTAGTTTTGCATCAGAAATGTTTTCGCCTATTGGCATCCCTAATTCATCGTTGCTGGTAAGTACACCTGATATTGTAATGGATCGACCAAAAACAATGTCTCAAATGTCTTGGGATAATCAAACCATGATTTGTTCGAACTTTGTCCTCTAGTTGAAACTTCAATTTCTAATATCTGTACTTCAGTACGGTTTTCCTTCAATGATTTGTAGAAATCATCAGATGTCGATTTACCGACCACCAGTTCCTTCATATTTAATGGTTTGCTTGCCACTGGTGTTACTTCATTATAACTGTGCTCACAAACAATATTACTGTCTTTGAAGCACAGAACAGAAGCTTTGCCTTCTGATGCTGATACAAGTTCGTTCCAGTTAATTGTTGAATGTCGCTCTTGAGGTGGACGAGGATCAAACATATTTCTCGGACATTTTATAGGAAGATCGTTGTTTTCTGGATGAGGTCTTTTGAAGTTAACTAAGTTTAAGGGTACAGGCTGATGAACTTTACCCTTTTTGGTAACAGTTTCTTGCCACTTTTGTTTTTTAGAAGTGCAAGTTTTGTTAAGTCCCAGTGATACTTTATTTTCGACAAAATGTAACAGTGCGAAAATATGCTTGCACGACTCGCTGTATCCTGCAACACAGCCACACTCTCCAGTCACAATTTCACGACTGTCATAGTTTATGCACACCCAGACATTATAGGGTGTTTCACTAACTCTTGTTTGTGGCACTACATTACCTCGAATGAAACAATACTTTAAACAACTTGAAATATTGTTAAATTCAACATTCCTAACATGACCTGCAAACATCAGATTGTGGCCTTCTTTGCAACCTTTTTCTGAAATACTTTTTTTTGCATAGTCCCTGAGACAGCTTGTGGTGATGTCTGGAAAGTATAAGAAGGTATTCATCCAGCCTAATTTTAATTCCTCAGGAAAAGGAATTTTGATACAATCAACACATAATTTTGCAGCTCTTCGATCCTGTATCTCTCTGCTTTTCTCCTCCAAGGACGGTAACACTGGAAGTTCAAGTAACTGAGCAGCTAGGACTTTCTTAATTAAATCAGCTTTTCTACTCCCTCCCCCAGATAAAGATATGCCTCGGGAAGACAAATATTTCTTAAGTGCCTCTACATTCCATTTTATTAATTCTTTTTCAGTAAAAACCATGATTAAAACAAAACAAATACAATCCAACGCAATCCAACAAATTCTTCTGTTGACACTAAGATACCCCGGTCGTCCGGAGATGCATTGCGAAAGCGGGAAATTCAAAATGGTGTCGCTATCGATGAAAAGGTCTATTGAAGAACTAAATACTCCCCCATGGTGGATTTGGTATAAATCAGTAATACGCCGTAGAACTTCATGCCGAAACGGCTGGTTTATTTATCAGTAAATCAAGTGTAGTTGGTAGATAAACAAGGCATAAATTCCCTGGTGTTCATCATAATATCAGATGCAAAGAAGCGAATGTAATATACGCGTTTAAATATTCCTTTCCAATTTTAAATCTTGTGTTCTTCGGCGCTCAGTCAAGGAGTTCACCCTAACGTTCTAATACAACAAAAAGTGTTTATCCATACATCATCAGTTTGTTTGAGCCTTACAGAATACATCACAAAATCCTAAGGACCATAGGTGGATCTGAGTGGTCACTTTTACACTAGTATTATACACAAATCGTCGATTCCTCACAATTTATTCTGTATACCGTTTCACAAAAAAAAGTTAAAATTTCAGTACTTTTAAGGTGAAACTTGAAAGATCGGTCTGTAATGTCATCCATACTTCATAATTTTCCACTAAAGTCATTAGAAGTCCGAAATTTGCTCAACAGTTTTTGGAATGTCATAACGCAATAATGATGATCCTACGCTGTACGACACGAAACTAAAGTTGGACATATTTGTAGCTTAAGAGGGCTATTTTATCAGTAAATCAATGGTAGTTGGTATATAAGTAAGGCATATAAAGGCGATTTCCCAGAGGTGATTATAAATCAAAGGCAAAAGGAACAAAGGGATAGGTCGTCCCGGTTGCCTAGTGCTTTATTGTTATTTCGCCGGCCAAAGTTCTGTACCGCAAACTATGTGACATATTTATCCATACATTATCGGGCTACAGCATGCCCTTAAAACAGTAGCTGCATTTGAAACGATGAAAATGGCCATTGTACCTTACCAAAAATGTTCGTAATGTAAAAAGAACACTGTCCATAACGAATTCACGAAGCTACTAGTCATTCATCGTTAGTTTGTACTATGAGATACAAATGGTAAAAGTGACAAGTATTGTGTATACACGAATGAATTTTTAGTCAAATGCAACTGAGCAGAAAATTTCTATTTTCTGAGTCATAATGTCTCGCGATAAACGAACTCCCCACCTCAATATACCACGATTCAATAATAATTTGGAACATATTTTGTTCTTTAATCCATGTTTTTAAACGGTACAGGGATGAATTGTAATTAGCTTTTTACTCCCAATCTAGAAGTGGGATAACTATGTTGCACAATTTCAGAAATTACAGAGGAATACGCTCTACTACTACGCTCTATTACAGGCTACTACACTCTACTACAGGCTACTACACTCTACTACAGAGAATTACGTTTTACTACGCTCTACTACAATCTACTACAGGCTAATACACTGTACTACTGGCTACTACGTTCTACTACACTCTACTACAGAAAAATACGCTCTACTACAGGCTACTACATTCTACTACAGAGAAATACTCCCTACTGCGCTCTACTACAGAGAAATACGCTCTACTACAGGCTACTACGGGCTACTACAGTCTACTACAGAGAAATACGCTCTACTACAGACTACTACACTCTACTACAGAAAAATACGCTCTATTACAGGCTACTACGCTCTACTACAGAGAAATACACTCTGCTACAGAGAAATACGCTCTACCACAGGCTACTACGCTCTACTACAGGCTACTACACTCTGCTACAGAGAAATACGCTCTACTACGCTCTACTACACTGTACTACAGGCTACTACACTGTACTACTGAGTTCTGCACTCTACTACAAGGAACACATTACTGCGAAGAAATACGTTCTTCTACGGCCTGCTACGAAAAATTACGCTTTACTACATTCTACTACAGGGAAAGGAAGGCCCTGCTACACTGCACAACAGACATTGATGCGCCTCACTACAGTGTGCTACATGAAAATAGGCTCCATGCTACACTGTAGTTTTGAGTCTGGATATTGTGTGCTGAAAGCGGGATGGAGAATGAGAAATCATTATCTCCACAAGATTTGGCAAAGTACATAGGTCTAATGCTGAATGTGTTATCTCCTTCACATTCAGGAAGTAATACGTGGACGACTTACCCTAATTAGGTAATTAGGTATAGCCAAAGACTTTTGACGTATAAGTTTTAGTCACGTAAAGCAAGCTATAAACAATTTTGCTCGAACAAAGATGATGTAATGAGCAACCAAACTCCGAAAAAAGATGGCGCGACCAGACGTTGTTGACCGTTGTTGCCGACATAATCGTATAAGAAGAAAACACATCTCCTAAGTAGGAGATGATCTCCTAACAAGTCTATTGAAAATCTCCTAACTAAGCTACTATCCTAATTTGGCGTGATAGCCTAATTTGCGGTTATCCCTGACTGATATAGTTTTATTTGGTGTCAGGCAATCATGAAAATTCTTAAAGGTGCTATTTTAAATCAGTTTCCCCAGCCCAATCTCCCCTAAAAAATATTTGTAGCTTCCTAATATAATTATGTTCTAATGCTTACGTTTTGATAGGATTTTTCTGTGCATTTGCAGAAAAACTATAAAAATTAAACAGGCCATAAAACGCAGACTTTAGGCAGGGAAGAAAGTGCACCTGCCTTCTCAATGAATAACATTTTTATTTTTTGTAAACATGAATCAACTGCATTATATAGTGCTGTGCTTTATAGAAGCTTAACCCTATAATAACTGTTTATGAGGGCAATAATGCCGGAGAATATTGACCAACGTCAAAGACGACACGGCTGTTTCGCTACGGTCAAACCGCGGACAAAATTAAAATGGCTTCCACAATTTTTTTTGAAATTTTGTATTTTTATCATTTTTTAAGTTATTGAAACTTTTTTTGTATTTTTTTAATTTTACTGAATTAAAAAGTATTAAAACGATCTACTTTTCTCCTTTTTAAATATATAAATATGTTATATACATGTGTGTTATAAATTTCGAGTTATTTCCTCGAACAAAACACACAAAACTAAAAAAAACATTATTTTTGGCGAAAGTATACCATCTTTCCAACCTTGTGCCAACGCCGCGCTACTAGCTACGGACTTGAAAATTGGTATGGGGGGCCTGGAAACATGGTTCTATCGGCCGGTACCGTGCACCGTTCGTCTCGCAAACTATAAACTACTTAAATTTTAAGTTAAAGTCTTCTTCAGGCGCTAAAAAAGAGGAGAAAAAGTTTCCAAAGTGGTGCTCGGGAATTTGATTAGTGTGATCCCTTTTCTGTCTAATTAAATAATTATCTAAACTTCTAAGCAAGTCACAGCGATGGCGTTTAATGTTTTGGTAGGTATGGTTTTTCCCAGCAAAATTACGGCGACCCGGTGTTTACTTTGGACTTGATTGCTCGACCCGGGAATCCCAGTTCGTAACCGGGATTTTTCGAAAATGTTGGAATAAGCGAGACAACGGTGTCTTATCAATTTTGAAGCTAGCTAAAGTTTGGCAGAGCACGAGGTAAGGGACAAAACAGTAAACTACTTTATTTTGCAGGGATTTTAATATTATTTTTTTGCTATAAGATCACCCTTGATTTTAAGAAATTGTTTTATAGCTTGTAAAACTTCAAACGTGGCTAATTGTTATCTTTTTTAATCTTTTTTCTTCTGTTTTGTATTTTTCTGTAAAGTAGCTATTTTTTGGTCCTACAGTTTTGCAGTTTGCATCGTGTTTTGTAGCTAAGTCACTTAATACTTCTTTTTTTATATTTAGTTAAGACTTTGGTGGGCTTTCTCAAGATGAAATTGTTGAAATCAAAGATGTTTATGGCTAGCTAGCTAGCTAATCTTGGCTTTATCACAAGATTGGGTGCTATTTTATACAATTTATAAAGAAACACAAAATGATTGCTTTGTATATATTTAATGTATATAATAAATAAACTATTTATGCACAACTTGAGATATTTTCTACTAGCATGATAAACTAGAATGTTGAAACCGTCGACTCTGAATGACGTTTTATTTAATGTATGATGTCACATATTTGGCCCGAAAACCCTTAGGACCAAAAGTGACCCTTTGGACAATTTCGGACAGTTAAATATTACATCTACATCATCTTTAATGGCCTCAGAATCCAAAGTAATGTTTTTTATTCAGTTAATAAACGAATTTTAAGCATACATTCAGGCTCTAAAGGCCGTTTTTCACATAATTTCTCACATTTGGCCCAAAAATAACCCTTTGGACAATTTCGGACAGACTAATATGTCATCTACATCATCTTTAATGGCCTTAGAATCCAAAGTAATGTTTTTTATTCAGTTAATAAACGAACTTTAAGCATACATTGAGGCTCTAAAGTCCGTTTTTCACATAGGTCTCACATTTGGCCCAAAAATAACCCTTTGGACAATTTCGGACAGTAATAAAATTAAGTAATTTTCATTCCAGATACTTAACCTAACCTGTGGACCATAAAAAACATGTTTCCTTAACTTTATTCCAGAGATATTGTGGAAGACATTCATCTAAATGATAATTTTTAAGTCATTTTTAGACATTTTGGCCTAAATATACCAATTTCGGACAGGTGTCCAAAAAATTTTTTCTTTTAATAATATGGACAATTTATCTGAGATTATTATTCTTTTTACAGAATATAAAATTTTTATTTCATTCTTGAGATATCCTGTTTTAACTGAGAGGGTAATTCGAATTATTTTTTCGTAACATTTTTGTCCGCTTCGAAACAGCCGTGACGAGGGTGCCGACTCGCCGGAAACGCCGCAAAATCCACGGGGCTGTCGGCGACTTCCGGCGTTTTAAAAAAACCTCAAAGTTTCGCCCGGAGAAACCCGAATCAACCCGAAACAACATTTTTTTAAAACATTTTTTTCACATGCATAATTTATTCTTTTAATGTCGAGCAGTGGTAGTGGATGTTAGACTTAAATCTCTGGCTATGACGGAGGGTTAGTAAACGAAATAAGAACGCGTATATTTATATTAACATAAATGTCTGTCTTCTGTGTATTAACGAAGTCCGTAGATACTTTACAGTACAGCTACCGCGCCATTATAGTGCATTATTTGCATATCGGCACATAACGGCATGGTTAAGGTACCCAATACCAAACAAACATAACACGGTAGGCTACATATACTCAACAGTGGAAGTTCTGAAAAAACTGTTTTTTTTATATCATTTATTCGATAAATATAGCTGTAATAAAATCCCACAAATAATAAACTGAGAGTAAAACGACAAAATAGCACCTTCCTTCTTCGCGAAAAAATTTAAATGAGAACAATGAGCCTCGCGCGCATTACATTTTGGGCGCAATTCGGGCGGTTTTGGACGGGCCCAGGCTTTTCCGGGCGGTTACAGACGAGAACCGTGAAAAAACCCCGAAAAAACGCCCGCAGACGCCCTAACATATACGGCGAGTCGGCACCCTCGTCGTCAAAGTATTGCCTGAGCGAGGGCAATACACGTGACAGAGGTCAATATTTGAAGGTATTGCCTGAAATAAACAGTTATTATATGGATTATTATACAGGTACTGCATTTTACGACAAAACATATATATAACATTATAAGCAGGATGTAAAAACCATTCCTTTATAGAAACTATTCCCATATGAATCGTACATTCAAACGAAAAATACTTTGTTTTAAAATTAAATATCGTGTAAACATTACAGGTGTTTATTTTATATATATAGCTACAACATAAAATTCTTTAAAAGATAAAAGTAAGTTTCACTCCTGTTTTGCGTTTTGTTTACTTTTTTCCTTGTTTATTGACATTTAATGCTACCATATTTAAACTTCAAACACAATTGCTATGATAGCAGCAATACCATGGAATATTGCATGCTGTGTGCACGATTTTAGAAAATATTGAGTGAAAAAAATATACATACAATCTGTAAATTGATACTCACAAACTTGGCAATACTTTACCCTATAATGTATCTTTTTCTTTTAGAATAAAGAAATTAAAATAAAAACTAGGATAAGTAGATGACATGCCATTAAGAACATTGGCCAGGTTAGTATTTTTACATCCTTGCTTTTTGTTTGCATTATTTTTTCATGTAATAAATGTATATATAAACTTTATTTAGATTCTTGGCAAATGAAGAATTAGTGGGAAGGGTATGTATTTCAAGTATATGTTGTGTTTTTTTCTTTATTGTCTTGTGATTCTTTTTTAATTTATTGTTATTTGCGAAAGTTATTTAACGCAACCATTATTTGTTTTGTTATGCCTCATATACCTGCTTTTATTAACACTTCTTATTTTCATGGTTTTATACATTTGGACATACATTTGAAGAATTAATTCAATTTATTGATTACGTGCTATAGCAAAGTCACCTTTGAATTAGGGTCTGTCCGTATGCCCATATGTCACAAATTTTCTCCCAATTTGCTCATTCTTTTCTGATTTTTTTGCACAAAGTTGCTTGTTAATAAATGTTAGAAAGTGATATTTTGGATTTTTTGAAAGTGGATCATAAAGGTGCCATTTTGGGCAAACACACAAAATTCTAAAGTAGAGTTTCTCTTTAAAAATTATTTTTACTTATGGTCCTGAATGTTAGTACATATATATTTTCAAACTTCATTTGGTGTCATATGCAAGAAAAATCTGGTTGCTATGCAACAAGTTAACAGTGGGAAAAATTGTTACTTTAAAATTCCTGTTCTTTATTCCAAAACAAAGAATGATCACTGACAATTTCATTTTTTTCAGTTGGCAAACAGTTACGTGATTCGACGTCTTGCTGAAATAACACATCAAACATATATCAAAGCTTCACATGCTGGTGAGTAATTTTGGTACAGTGTTCAGTGTTGCCACGCCTCCTCAAAACTCCTTGCTTCTTCTTAATTTTGAAAAGTCTTCATAAAACTCCTCAAATCTCCTCAATTTTACTGTCACAAAACTAATGTTTTGTCACAATATGGTTTTTAATGTTTTTACTTTTAAATTGTATAGAAATGCTACATAGATACAAAAATAATACCTTTACAATCTCCTCTGATATTCTCAATTTCTTTGAATTTCTTGATTTCTTGAAGTGGTAAATTCTGAAGATTGATGATCTGGCCGTTTCTGAGGTTTTGCTGAGAACCCTGACAGATAATTTGTGGGGCAAAATCTATATCAATAACTAAATTAATTTATGCAGAAAAAAGTTATTTTAAAGTTCAAAAAATGGTGAAATTTTAGGTGTAAAAAAATCTCGGCAAATCTCTGAATTTTACTAAAATAAAAGTCAGTTTTTCCTTTGCTAAATTGTTGTCCCATCAAATTTTTTGTTTTTTTTTACGCTCTTCGTCCTCCCCCTAAATTAGTATCAGTATTTGTACTCCTCCCCCTCCTGCCCAAATTACGAAAAACTATAAAAAGCGCCATTCAAGTTATGGAGCTTGAGAAGAGTTACCCTATTTTCTTGACTGTTGTCAGAAATTTAAAATATCCACTTAACAACACACTTAAAGAATTTTTTTTTACTATTCAGTGCAGGCTGGAGTAATGTCAGGAAGAGAAAATATATTAAAGGACTATATTCTAGTACACAGCCAGTTTATTATTTCAGTCTTAAGAATTACTAGTAACTGGTGTTAAAAAACGTGTCCTATTGGTAAAATATCAAGAAATTTAGCTTTAGTATAATTGTTTTGATCTTGTAAATTTTTATATTATTCCAAACTGTAGCAAAACATTTTTTTTAAAGTTGCACTTTGTACTTGCACTTTAGGTCAAAAATCCTTGGACAAATTTAGCACAACAAAAGAGGCTCAACATCAAATGCATAATGGCGGTCAGCACTCATCAATGATGGCCACCCGAGTATTGAGAAGATTTTTCGACAATTTGAGCAAAGAAATCGAGAAAAAGAACCGAAAATGATATAAACGTGCACAATTTGAAGGGAGATTGTCATATCACCACAGGAGAAGAGGGTATAATGATATCACAGGAGGAGAGTTTATGTTCGAGAAGACTTTGTTATCGATCATAAAATTCTTGTATTTGGATAGGTTTTTTCACTAAATGGCTTCAATCTGGCTTCAATCTGGCTGCTTATCTCCTTGTATTTCTTTAGTGAAAGATAAAATCATCGCTTTTCTTGAAACGTGAACAAGAAGCAGCTTAAAACATCGCGCTTTTGTTTGCGACTTTCGTAAAAGCAAAATTGTGAGATGATAAAATTGCTGTATATTTCGATTGAGTTTATACCGTACCTATATTTTCCAATATTTCTGTTGCATGACAGTGTGAGTAGGATCTTACAACAATTCCGAATGTATGCATGCTAGAATTTCAATCAAAAGTTGTAAAAGTTGTTTTTTTCCAAAGAACAGATTTGTGCGAAAGCCTATTTGTATTTTTATATTTTTTTACGCATCGCACATCGGTGATAATTTACTGAAGTTCTTTCCTTGGAAATAATAATACTCTGGTTCTCACGTTGTTAAGGAATAATCCCGACTCTCTAATATTCTCACCTCCTCTAGTTGATCAGTGTTTGTGTTAGGTTGAAACGCTAATCCTGCAGCTGGAATAATCAAGTAAATACGCCATATTATCGCTCCAACTTTTGTCAACCGACGAAAATTTAGGCCTTAAGGTATTTAAGATAACGGATATCGACAGCAAATAAGTTCCAGATTTAGCCACCGCATAAAAGATATGATTAAAATAAATAAATTGAAAATATGCAAATCGATTTCTAGTCGGGGAAAAAGTTCGAGATTTGAAAGGGGCGCATGCTGAAGGGATCAAATAACAGACTGAAAGTTTCAGATAACTGGATTATGTATTACGTTTCTTTCTAAGAAGACTGTGTTAAGTTATTATTTGCTGACATGGGGACAAAATATTTGATCAAAACAGATTTTACAAATATTTGTTACTGACGTTTTGTCGCTTATGACGAGATTAACATATCTTTTCATTTTGACATTCAAATTTGTTATCTACTGTGTGTGATGCAATCCTTTAGTCAAACTTCATTTCGCAATCGAGAGTAGCAAATTGTCCGCTTTTCTGGTGTCCACACGGACAATCACTCGCGCGTCATTTGTCAATATGCAACTGACACCATAGCTGCTCATGATGTAATAGTAATAATCGTATTATGAGAGAAACTTTCGCCTTCCCTCATATCAAAAACGCAAAAAGCCCTGGAAACGAGGATAGCCATAGAAGAGTTTCTTATCTTAATCTAAAAATTATTCTTATTGTGAAGAATAATACACGTCGTGTTTTTTTTCTTTCAAAGAATGATAAAAATCAGAGCAGGCTATTTCTTAATTTTATCAAAATATTCACACCGCACCTTTTCTTAGCAATTTCTCATATGAGCAATATTTTAATTTGAACAGTGATATTTGATATTGAAGAAAAAACAAAAAGCTTTCTCATCTCTATGGCAAGGTGGTCTGATATTCTGAAACAGAAGAAATTCTTCATTTTTAATATATTTCAGCCTAATATTTTTATAAAACATTTGACTGTAGGGACTGTTCTAAAAACGCTAGAATATGAATGAAGTGTTATCAAATGATACTAATTCATAAGGATTACCATAATTTCACAGCTACGTGTACAATGGAACGGTACAGTAGACTCCCCCGGTTAACTCGAACTTTTATTAGCTCGAACTGTTTTCTACGGTCCCTTGGACATTTGTTAATACTTCCTTATAAAAACTACTCGTTAACTCAAACTCCGAATAACTCGAACATTCGTTTTCTAGAACCATTTTTTGGTCCCCTTAAGTTAATTTCTTCGGATAACTGGAACTTTTTAGTGGCTAGGTAAAAAATAAATGTTCGAAAAATGAATACTGGTATATAATGTAGCCAGATAATTTCGAAAAAAATGTTCTTAAATGGTTCTCTTTACAAAGGAGCCAAAATGCTCTTTTTGATGACAATATGATAAAAAAGAAGGCTCTTCAATTCGCCTTAACTCGAACTAATATCTCATTTTTGTCTGAGTTCGAATTAACGGAAGCTTCGCTTAAGTCGAACATTCGTTAAGTCGAACTGTTTTCTCTGGTCCCTTGGAAGTTCGAGTTACCGGGAGTTAACTGTATTTCTCGGTTCGTTTTTACTTTTCGGTATTCTTGTTGCGGTAGTGCATGCTGACGCCATCGTGCGATTTTGTTCCGGATTTTCTGCCGCATAGAAAAAGAATAACAACGAGTTGCATAGCAACCAACACAGCCAATGCAACGGCGACGGCTATTATCTTTGTGTCGTATTTGCAGTCGTCGTTCTTTGCCGTTCCTAAAACAAAAACATGTTTTCTACAGGACAATTTACAATAAAAGGTTGGCCGGCGAGCTAACAATAGTTAGAAAAGTCGGGGCATTGTAATTAAAAGCAAACTGAGTAGTGGCTTTAAATTTTGTTTTTGTAAAAGGGCTGGATTGTTAGAAAATGACAAAAAAATTAACATGACATGTTGAAAGATCACAATGCTAAATTTTCACCGTCTTTCTCGCGGTAATGGCTGAACTTCGTCCTACGGGTTCTTAGGGGACCAATAAATATCGTGCCCGAGGTTGTGCCATGGTTAACTTAATCATTTACAATTCGTGACGTTAGATATAAAGTCTTGTTGTTTTGTGCATTGTTTTTACTTGGTAGCAGAAGAAGTATAAATAAATCAAAAGACAGACCTCATCCCCACAGCTTCTTTTCCCTTTTTAAATAGTGGAGTGATGCGCAAAAAGAAGCCCTACGGGCAAGGGTTGCAAAAAGACATACCTTTCTCTGGTAGATAATTTACATTTCTTGATTGATCATCGTAAAAGTTTTGGCACACAGGGAAACCTTTAGGCGGCGTTGGAAATTTTTCTTCGGCCTCTTTTAACACCATTGCCATTCCGTCAAGTGCATGCACTTCAATATGACAATGCATGAACCATTTTCCTGGATTGTCTGATCGTATTCTAATAACAGCATAGCCTCCAGTTGGTATAATCAATGTATCTTTGCGTGGGGGATTTTTCAAATTCAATCCAGGTACGTTTCCATTTTTCCAAGTTTCATTTTTCCACCTTGCTTCGTTACAAAAGTTCTTGACGCCATCGCATGTAATATCAGGTGATTTCAGTCTTCCTTTTTCCAGTAGTTTCCCAGTTGTTTTATTTTGTTCCGCATACGCCATTTTCAATACATAAAAACTGTGTCCATGCAAATGGATGGGATGACCCCACCCAGCCCCTACTCCCACATTAAGCCATATCATTTGAATTGTCTTATTGAATGGTATTTTTAATTCGAAGTGACAATAACAAATTTTATCTTCGCCACAGTCATGTTTATCACAATCATAATCACCTATGTCATTAGTTTGAGTGAGCGAGTTGACACCAGGAAACTCAAACTTTCTGCCATTAACAGCACCAGGTTTGACAGTTGTGCCTGGGAAAGCAAAATTAAGAAAATGTTCCTCGCTGTCATCATGAAACTGAGGAGCAGGATCGTCTTCAGTTTTCCGCTGCAAGTCTGATATTAAATAACAATTGATATAATATCCCTTAGGAAAATAGCGGAATGGACAGTTGATGACGTCACACGAAGATGCGTTGGTACAATGGCGTCGTGTGGTGGTGGGCTCAACATCTGTAGCGCCATCATAATAAAGAATAGCTTTAGCTGTGTGGTTAGCAACGTTAGCCTAAAATAATGAAATAAAATGTGAAGCTTGAATCAAATATAAATCTATGATAATTTATGTTATGTCTGAATTCTACAATGCATATATGATTCAAAAGAGCAAAATTCAGCTCTCCTCCTTTCTTAAATTGATTTAGGGGCTGTTCACATGGAGGCGGGCTGGCTCGGCTAGCCGGGTTGATTTTCATCTCGTGTTCATATGAAGTTTTTTACATCTCGAATTTTTTTAAATCTATTGTTAATTTCATCTCGCCTAGGCGGGCTGGCTCGCCTGTCATATGAACACATTTTTATTTTTCTATGCGTTTCTTAAAAACAGCGAGATCCCGCCTGACCGAGATCTCGGTACAAACAAGCGAGATCTCGGCAAGGCGGGCTGGCTCGGTTATCATATGAACACATTTTTATTTTTTCATGTGTTTCTTAATAGCAGCGAGATCCCGCTCAGCCGAGCCAGCCCGGTCAACCGAGGCAGCCCGCCTCCATATGAACAGCCCCTTAGTATTTATTATTATAAATAATAAAAACATCTACGCGGAGTACATTAAAAAACACGCGCGTCTTTTATATGCTGATTTTCGTGTTTTTTATATTAAAAAAATATAAACACTTCAAAGGAGAAAAAGACCTATACGACGGGCGAAGAACTAAGGACCGGCGAACCCAATGATTTTTCACGGGCTTGTGACTACAATCGTGTGCAACATATATTGGGAAAAATGCAAATGTCTAAATGTCGTAAGTGAAATTTTAGTAGCACAAGCTTTCACTTATTGGTACCACTTGTATTTTACCGAACCGTTTGATAGCCTCGTGCATTTATTCTTCATAACTTGAAAAAAAATATCTTTACCTCCATGCTGTCGGCCCGTATCCAATAATTACCGTTAGATTTATCAGCTTTAAGAAGAAAATCAAATCTTTCTCCTGGGTTTATAATAAAAGATTCGACAACCCTGGGTTTTAAATCATATCCATCTGAAGCCATTACGGTTAAGTCGTGTTGATCAACAGATATGCGAAGTGGATAGATCGTACCGGTGTGAATCACTCGAAATCTGTAGGATTGATCTTGTTTTACTTTGTATTTGGTTAAAGGAGCTTCGATTGTTTTACCTGGAAAATTTATTTAAAATAATAATTAGAATAAAACCCATATGTATTTTCAAAAAGCACTTTATTTAAAAATATAAAAATGCACGAAGCTTTTCGTAACAGTGTTACATTATCAATGTTACATTACCACTTGATAATGTAACACTGTTACGAAAATCTTCGCGTGCATTTTTATATTTTAAATAAAGTGTTTTTTGAAAATACATTGGGTTTTTGGCGGATGTTATAATGAGAATAAAACCAAAAATGTATATTTAACAGAAAATTTAGGAAATGACAGGATAATTTTTGTCGTAAACGAGATACTTCGTGCGACCTTCAGTTTCTCTTTGAAGAATTCTCATTGTCAATAAAGTACTAATAAGAGCTGAAGAGACTTTATCCTGGCTATTAATGGCAAATGACAAACAATAAAACCAAGTAAGTTTAACGACGCCTAAGATTACAATTTTCCTGAACACGAAACTGCAACTGGGTTACAATTTGAGAAGCCCATAACCGTTATTTTGTC
Organism: Hydractinia echinata; assembly: GCA_030067915.1. NCBI lineage: Eukaryota > Metazoa > Cnidaria > Hydrozoa > Anthoathecata > Hydractiniidae > Hydractinia > Hydractinia echinata. Next base: position 52,967 of record JASGCC010000334.1, on the reverse strand, counting down.
ATTGATGTAGGTCGGTTGATTCTTTTAATCAATCAAGAGGAATATGCAGTCATGGAAATCTACCCGCAAACCTAGGTTTGACAGAGTATTAATTCTGATTTCATATCAAAATAAACATCAGTAAACTTTTATTTAAAAACTTTTAGATAAAATAAACCGTTTGTTTCTAGTTAGAAACAAAAAACTCGAAAAAAAAAATACAACAAAAAAAAGCAATACTGGTCTAATTTTTGTTCTGAAGTTTAGGGGGCTATTTGGGCTAAAAAAGTAGGGGTTTTTTTGTTTGTTTTTGCTTTTTTTAATGAGTTATATTTCAACGTAGACAGAAAATGTTCGCTTTACATCAATGTCAAGATAACATTTTATAACATAATTATGGTGGCCGAGAACTGCCACACGAAAAAACTCTGTTTAATCGCTTTTTTAATTCATTTATTTATTTATTTTTAAATTTATTTAATTTCTGCTTTTTGTTTTTTCTTTCAATTCATTTTACTTTTAATTCATTTTTTCTTTGATTTTTTTAATTTCAATTCATTTTACTTTCATTAATTTTTTTTGTTAATTTTATTTTTAAATTCATTAATTCATGTTAAATTCATTTTTTTATTTTTTTTATTTCAATTTATTTTACTTTTACTTTTACCTTTTTCTTTTTTTTTAAAAACGTTTTTATTTTAAATTTTTAAAATCGATTTCTCGCTTGGCCGAGAGCTGCCATAGTATACCACGATGCATTTCGACTACATTAACACGTGCGCAAGTGAAAACATTTTGAAAGGGGATAGAAACCAGCCCAGTAGTAAATTTACAACACGTGCGCACGGCGAAGCTAATTCAAAATAGTAACTCGAGAAGCAAGACGTAACAAAAAGAAGAAACAATCCAGGGTAAATCTATTTTATGACAATGTATGAAATGCGTAGTTTGGTTAAGCACCAGGTTGCTTGGTAAATTAAGGTTCAGATTCCCTCTTTTTCCTTAGAACATGTAAGGATTTCATTGGTCAAACAATTAGAACGAGAACAATGAATTGCACTTTTTTTTTACAAGAACACTTAACTTGAAGAAAGCCTTCAAATGTTCTTAACTTTTTCAATGTGAAGTCTCAAAATGTTCTTAAATTTTTCTTAGTTTTCCTCCCTTTTTATATGTTTGTTTTCTTTTAATGCATTTATTTATTATTATGTGAAAAACACAGGTACACAGGTACATTGCCGCAACCACAAATGATGCAGGTAATCCTGGGAACGAAAATGGTGTCTGATACATTCTTTTGTTATTTTCAGGAATGCTCTTGCATATATTATGGTTCCGCTCATACAAAGAGAGTTGGATTTTTTTCGGACAACAGTATGGAACATGCACAGAATAAGACAGCAGAAAGACACATTCCTGCCTTCTGGAGTCCCGGAACATATATACCAGTTTCCTGAAAAATGCGGTCTTACTCAATGTGGTACGTCTATAACTGACTCGGTTAAGGATCTACCTGCTCGATATGAAAGTAAAATATTGTTTTTATTTATTAGGACACTCACTCACAGTTGCTCAAATTGAAGAAGTCATGATGCAATCAGGTCTTGATGTCGTGGAAGATGATTTCCTGACCATTGAAGAAAGAACATCACTACAAACGTATTTGAAAGATCCTCTTGATTTTGAAGCGAAGGAATTCAGCGAAGCTTACAAATACGTTATAGAAAAACTACGGTGGTGAAATGTTTGTATTGTGTGTTGTTATATGTAAAATACATTAACCGATATGTTATTTAGACTATTCTTTTGTACAGACCCTTAATCCAAACCACGCCACTCTTGAAATAGCGTCTAAGTAAGGTAAGGGTCAAAGCACGAAGATACGTCCGTGTCTAATAATACACGAGCTTATGACAATATAGAAACCAGGTGTTCGAATTGCATTATGGTATACTATGGCAGCTCTCGGCCAAGCCAGATTTTAAATTTAATTTTTTAAATTCAATTTACTTTTTTAAATTAAAAACTTAAAAGTAAATGCAAACAAGTTTAAATTAAAATTAAATTAAAAAATAAATAAAATAAAAAAACAACTGATTTTTTATGCAAAGTGAAATAAATTTAAATAGAAAAAGTAAATTAAATTGAAAGTAGAAATAAAATAAAAGTATAATAAAGTTGAATTTTTTTTAAAAGTAAAATAAATTAAAATAGAAAAAGCAAATTAAATTGAAAGTAGAAGTAAAATAAAAACAGAAATTAAATAAATTTAAAAATAAATAAATGAATTAAAAAAGCGATTATACAGAGTTTTTTCTCTCCACAATTGATTTTTACCTGTTTTCGGGTCCATGTATCTTCCCTTTCCCTCAATTAATCCACTAACCCAGGGCACACCAGAAAACCTTCCACCATCCAAAGTTTTGGTTGTTTGATATTTCTTTCTTCCAATGAAATTGCCATAAACCATTTTGATGTAAACCTATCGAGAAAAGTTGTTGTGATTGCGGTAAGTCTAGGTGGAATGAATTTTCCTTTTTTCTATATTGAAATATCAGCCATCTCATTAAATGTTGTGGAGCTTTTTTGTTTTTTATAGGCTAATCATCACAAGAGGTATTTAAAAAATATTTATTTTCAAACCAAGAATGAACTTTTGCAACTATTCCTCTAAGATTTTTATAGGAGTGCTAACTATCCTGTAAAAATATTTTTTGTGAAATATATATATATATAGCTATATGTATATATAAGAAAAAGAAAAAGAAAAAAAAGAAAAACCTTCTGTGCTCCATTCCTTCTCAAAAATGATATTTCAGTTTACTATTTTGGTCAGGCAACGCCGATGTAAAAGTCATGTTTCAAAACAAGTGAAGAGTTTAGGCAGTGTAAACTTTACCTCTTCAGAGCTATGATGATGCCAGTCCATGACTGTCATAATCATGTCTTCTGGAGGTTCCACACCTGCTTTCGGTTTTTCTTTTATGATGAAAGCACCAAACACACCATTTGTTCTTTGTGCACCAACATGGCTGTGATACCAGAAAGTACCCTTTGGTGACGCCTAGTGGAGAAAGCATAATGCATTGCAAATTACATCTATTTTTCAAATCAGGATAACTCCATGTGGGAAGCTTTTATTCTTTAGATTCAACATTAGCACATTTTGTCAACTGCGATCAAAATCCACTCAGAGAAGACAGCGAAATTTCGCAATTTAAACTTGTCAAAGCTCACTTGTCAATATTTAGAGTAGGCTTAAGATCACAGGGTATTTGGTCAAATACAAATTCTTAAAATGTGCTAATTGTTGCTTACGTCGGCAATGACCGTTTTTCCCGAATTTAGGGACTTTATGCACCGCGACTACTTGAATTATTTCTTGAAATTACCTTGTTACGTAAGAGTGTATGCGAGTGGCAAATTTTAAGGATAAAAAGGATAAAAAAATGTCTTTGTCTTAACAGTTCTGTACAGGATTGTAGGTGTGAGTGAATCTGAAAAAGTATAAAGACAGTAACAACATCTTTTGATGGTCCATACCTTAAATCTGTATGAAAACGTTTGACCAGCTCCAATAAGGCATTGTGTAATATATCCCACTCCGTCCATAAATGGAGTATCTTTCTGATGTAAGCCATGCCAATGAATTGTTACTGCATCACTCAAAAGAAGATTTTTCACATGAATGATAAGTATCTGGTCTTCGTACACAACCAGAGCTGGTCCTGGTATGGTTTCGTTGACAGCTATTACCATTCTGTTCACTCCATCCACAGTTACCACCTGGTCAACTGGTACCTAAGTTGGTAATACCAAACAGGTTAGAATGAACTTAGTTACCAAAGCAACTGCATAAAAATACAGACTTTGTTTAGCCCTCTGTGTTCGAAAATTGGCATCAAATTTTATATCTTCCTAGCGCTTATATTTTCTAACCTTTTTAAGTAAGACAGTCTCTACCTTTGTCAAAAAGCCACATGTTATCTCCATTGTATTGTATCTCCATAATAGAATGTATTGAGATAGTGAAAGTACAAAATTCCAAAGACCTTCCCTGCATTCTTTTAATTTTAATCTTTTGTTAGAATAGATTAGCTAGAAAGATTTTATCCACGTTGCGTTTGTTTAGGAAAGTTTGTTTTATTTCAGCTTTTATAAACTCAGTTTAATACTTTACAAGCACGAAACGAAAACATAAGTGTAAGTTTTGTTGTTTTTATTTTTCTATCTTTAATATGTACTTCTTAGCTTACCTTTTAGCTATTTCTTTTATATTTGTTTAAATTCAGCCTTCACAAACTCAGCCCGAAATCTTATTTTTTTTCTCATATCTTATAAATATTTGCTTTACAGCACAGCACCAACCTCGTCCCCAGGACTATTTGCTTCTCAACGGCGCTGCGGTCGAGCTTGGCACAGCACAGCACAGCACAGCACAGCGTATAGCATTTCATTGCATTTCATTGAATCGCCGTGCCACATGTCTGAAATAATGCTACCTTATTGGTAAAAATATTAGCCACCGGCGTAGCCTCGCTTTTTAACATTTATCAACGTAGTCTGCTGACTAACGCTTCAAAATTCGAACTAAAAAATGAGAACTGAAAATATCCAGCGTTCGTATCCCCTTTTTCTTGAGTTTCTAATGGATTGAAAAAAAGGAAAAGCAAAAATCGACAAAAAAAACTTAGTCGGAAAAAATGAAGTCGGTAAAAATGGTTTGTCGGTAAACAAAAGTCTGTAAAAAAGTTTGGCCGGTAAAATTTGGTCTCTTTTTAACGATTTTTTTAGTGCTTGCGGTTGCGAGAATACGCTATGAGACATTGATTTTACAATAAGGGAAAGTCTAGAAAGACCAGGTGACCAACCTCTGTCGTATAATTTGACGGATGCTCGTCGTACTTATACAATTTGCCGTCCGCAGCGTAAACCAAATCTTTGTTGTATATCATTGTTAACTTTTCTTTCACTACCAGCCAATATTCGCATATCTTTTTGTCGGGATGGCATTCTTTGTAAGGTTGCGCATAAAGCAACGACTGTGTCAAAATGATAAATACTCGTGTTATAACGATTGCTTTCATTGCCGATTTATTGTTCTGCCAAATAAATTCCTTGTCAGCTGAAACTCTGTTTTTTCAAATGTGATTTCAAATAATAATATACGACAAGATAAAAATTTGCAAAAATATAGATGTTTTTACAGGAAACAAAATAAAAATCGTCTAATAACAAAAGAAATCTGCGCTTCCACTTACTACGATCTCAAAAATATTGTCTCAACATGAGTCCTTCGGTTTTTTATTTGCTTAGAATTGTGACGTTGATAAAAATGCCTGACTCTATTGTAAACATTTAATGCGAAATGAAAAAGTATTGGAGTCAAATATTTATTAAAATACGCCATCTCCTCCATGTTTCATAATAATGTAACTTTGCCTCACAACCTCTCCCCCAGGGCTCTTCTGCGCTTATAATGTTCTTATAGGGAACCGTTCTGTCAGAATACCATAAGCGTAGAAGAGGCGTGTGGACAAGGCTGCTCGTCCCAGACTTTGTTTCCCAGGGCAACTTTTACATAGTGCTTTCGGACGCTTTCACCTCTGTAAAAGTATACATAAAGACTCTTGCAAAGGAACTTGATAATTTAGAGCATGGGTATAGTAGAAGTCCTGGAAACAAGGTTGGGCTATGAAATAACGTGCGAATGGACATGGTACAATTTTGTAATCTTGTATCTTGTCAAGACTTATTTGCGATCTCGGTAATCTTATTTATGTCAATATTTGCCAGTCCAAAAAAAATTATAGGTCACATCGCTGCTCTATCGTGTTTCCCATTGTTGACGTACAGTGAAGGTTCTATCGATTATTCCACGCTCAGTCCTGTATCCATGTTTGCGTTCTAAATAGATATTGTTTACAAGAGTTCGAAGTCTTTAAAGAATGAGACCAGCAATAACTTTTACGACAGTGCGTAGAAGGACTTTGCCTCGATAATACCACACTTAATTAGGGTGGTCACACATCCTAAAATCTCCTAAAAAAATCCTTTAGGATTCTCTTAAAATGTTTTAACTAACCTAAAATTTGGACCCAAAATATTGATTTCTTCTAAAATCTTATTAAACTTGTTTATGGTAACATCCATTCTCTTTCACATGGTAACTTTTTCTTATTACGTTTTATGTGACAAAAATTGAGCATGTGTTTGACTTGTACAAGGAGTGATGAATTAGTTAATGCAATTTAAAATGAACAGCCTCTCTGGAATGTAAAAAAACAGGAGGCTTGATTTCTTCCATTAAGGTATACGTTTTTTAGTATTTCCTTATCAAATTTGACCTCGAAAATAAAGTTTTAATCTGTGACCACCCTGTAATGATTAGATTGGTCGAAATCTGATAAAAACGATTTCGTAGTCCAGGAAATATTGAAGAGTGTAAAAAGATTCTTACGAATATTAAAATGTCCACGTGCTCTCAACTGTCATCTAAAGGGGGGAATGATTAAACAAAAGCGGACAACAACCCTCCTTCGCGGTAGGTGGAAAAGAAATTTGAGTAAGTAAATAAACTTTGCGGGAAAACCCTCCATGGTGTTTGACAAACAAGAAAATATCATTCCTCAAAATAATAAAACTGCGTGATTGCAATTGGAAAAATTTAGAAGTAGTAGTTAAAAGTTCAAAATCCAAAATCCAAAAAAAAATTAAAAGATTGAAAATTAAATTTAAAAAGACTCCAAATTCCAACCCCGTCCCCAGGGCTCTTCTACGCCTATGATATTTTGACGAGACTGCTATGCAATAGCCCTGGTCCAGACTGATGATATACGAAACTTGATTGGATGCGCGTTTTGAATAGAAACGGCGAGTTGAACAGAGTTTGTTTGAATTTAAACAAATGTGATGGAGCGTGGAGAGTTAAAAATACTGCACGAAAAAAACCCCGCGAAAATGCTGGAAGAAAGATCCACCACAAAGTATTAGCTGTAATAATAAATGGACGTAGCTAGCTGAGGATAGCGAATTTTTACAGTTTTTTCAAAAACATTGTGATGAGTGGGGTAGCATGTTTGTTAACTAGCCAGGTTGTAATGTTAAAAAGGTGAAAAATTGGCACGTTGACGTAAACATACGGTTTATCAATAACGTAGAGCTTTTAACTACATAGAATTGCAAGAATTCAAACAGCTTTTTAAATATATTATATATTATATACGCTGGCTACCCTACTGTTAGCTACTATTATTCCACCTCCAGTTACCACTGCGCACTTTCACATTACACAAATATTTACAACTACATTTACAACCATTGAAAAAAATTGTTTTTAATGGATAGGAACACATTGTTTCTGTTTTTACTAGATTTCCTTTAATCAATCGCAAACTCTAAATCAACAAAAATCAGTCATTTTGGTATATTACATACATTCCTGCCCTTAAAAGTTTACATAAAAAAAAACTTGCAAGGTTTGGTTTACCCAATTCTACTAAAACTAGTTCTTTCGGTATTACACATGGTCCTCCCTCCAAAAATTCGAACTTAGCCTTTTACGAAAAAGAAAACTTTTAAGAACAATCATTCATTAAAGGTTTTATAGTACAACTTTAATTGTTATTTATGAAAGTTTATTAAAAAAATTGAGCTGCGAAATCCAAAATCTAAGGCTATAATTTCTTTCGGTTACTGGGGTATATTTAACCCTATTTTAACTGGCATAATTAATGTAAGTCTACTTTCTCTTGACTGGATAAAGCATTCCGCCCCAAACCTTAAACACGTTTTAATTAGACCTATCTAACTTATTTCAAGCATGAGAATTGCTTTTAATGTTTTCTAAGCATGTGAACCTTGGTCAAAATTAACATGCTGTCTTAAATGGCTTATCAGCGACTTTTTAACTTAAAAATGTTGTTTTTTGCCACCGACACCAGAATTTTCACCAGGGTTAAACGTTTGAATTTATTTTTTTAAAGGTTTCCCGCCTTGAAAGAATAAATGAAGGTTTATTTCAGAGTGCGGGTTATTTATTCTAATATATACTTTAATATATTTCGTAATAATAAGGTCCGTGGTTGGGTCCGCAGTGCGGGCATGTTTAGCAAGTGGCTTTACCACAGCTACGGGTCAATCCATGCCATTGGACGGAAATAGGATAGGCAATGCCGGTGTATACCCAACGGATACATTCCGAACACAGGATTCAAATCACAGTGTTTCCAACACTGAAATAATTGTCCTATATAAATATTTGGAATAATAAGATTGACAAATTCAATTTGTTCCAACGTAAAAATCAAGTCATTCATCTTTCACACTCGTTCATTAGTGATATCTTTTTATACAACATTCACAAGAAAAAACACATTTCTTTCGATGACTTTACGCGGTTACTTTAGATTAAGTTGAAAATGTCAAATCTTCCAAAAAGGTGATATCTCGGCACGGATAGATTCTACCATGCTTTTTTATACAAACATTAAATAAACAAACATTTGCTCATCAGATATGAAGTTGGCCATCAAACAAAAACACGTGTGTACTTTTAGAGTGTTTACAATTCACATAACTGCTTTGAAGTGCCAGCATGATGTTTGTTTATTTTCTAAACATTTTTTTCTTCTTGGTGCTAAGGGTTTACTTCGCTGAAATGTGAAGTCATACACCGTATAAATGGCGCATTAAAAACATTCTTTCCAGAGTCCTATTAGCTTTCCAAAGGATAGGTTATTTAATACAAATAAATTATTTGTAACTATTTTAGGTTGGTTCTGAGGGAAAAAAGATATGCGTTTGTGTGTATTTCTAATCGTGTTATCATCCGCTGTGTCATCGCAGAAGACGTATGAATGTTCGCCAGAGAGAAAAAAGTGTGAATTCACTTTATTCATCCAAGAAAAACTGACAATGATATATGGGAAAAATCTAGTCAAAGGACTAAATGGGGAGTTATATAAATTTGACGAATGGCCTTCAAATAAGACTCTCAATGTAAGTATATATAATCAAGCATGTTCTTGATGAAGTATTTTTCCATGATTTTAAATAAAACACGCTACCTATTAACATCAGCCACAAATTTTCTTTAAATTTTCCTTTATATTATTTTCTGTCATTTGTCAACTTAGGTACCAATTGACCAAGTGGTAACTGTGGATGGAGTGAACAGAATGGTGATAGCAGTCAACGGAACCGTACCAGGACCAGCTCTCGTTGTGTACGAAGACCAAACTGTCACAGTGAACGTACACAACTACCTTTTGAGTGATGCAGTAACAATTCATTGGCATGGCTTGCATCAAAGGAACACAGATTTCATGGACGGTGTCGGATACATTACACAGTGTCCTATTGGAGCTGGACAATACTTTCCCTACAAATTCAAGGTAAGAGCAAATAGGAAGATTAATACCCATCATAATCTAGATGAATGATTTATTTTTGAATCGTGTTACGTATAAATTTATGTTTTATTGACTGGTGACAGGACAATTTCGTCTGGAATATTTTGGCGCTGGATAATCCAACGGTGACAATTCCCTCCCCAACTGACACCAGAATTTTCTTATTTGTATGTGGTTCTCATAACAAGTAAGAACTTCAGTTCCAAAATTTTGAAAAAAAATAATGATGGACGGCCTGAACAAGGCCGTCCAAATATAAAAAGCCTAACAGGTCCTGGGGACGAGGTTGGGTTTGCAAGTTTATAACTTTTCACCAAAGTTCCCGCGAAACGAATAAATTAGGTCTTCCCCAAAATTTAATTCCCGCGAAAAATAAAAATGACCCACCCTAACTTCTTCTTCTTAATAAAAAAGTAAATTTCTAACAATCCGGCATTTATTATTTTATTTGCAAACGTGATGCATAATTCTTCACGCTATAGGTATTTCGTAGAGATTTAATTTCGCAGATGACCCAGCTTTGATGTTTTAACGCTTTTCAGTGAAGATAAACTTAAAAAAAAAAACACAAAAAAGGTTTTTAAAACGAAGAAGATTTTTCCACAAAATGAAATTTTTCGCCTATCAACATAAACAAGTTTCATACTTTAGTTATGACATAAATTTTTATTTAAAAATGGTTGGAGCCATTTCCATCAATTTGAGCAACGTCCAACACCTCGGAACGCGATAAACGGAGAACTGAAAATTCATCATTTTTGATTCATCAAACAATTATTCCCGAAGCAATTTAAATTCATCAGGAGTTTTAGGCGAAAGTCCACTACGATCGCGAAGCACGTAGTACTTCGAGCGGCAGGAAACCGAAATGCGCAAACAAACTCAAAATGGCTTCCATTGAAGCAAATTCATTGGTCGATATCATAAAATTACGTCATGATCGAATATCGAGGACATTGATTCGTACGCCTGGAGAGTACGCGCTAAAAGATTGAATTAAACTTTCGCCTTAAGAGTGGCACAGCTTAGCACAACGCCTCATCCTGGTAACAATAATGAATTATATTAGATGATCGTTATTACAATCTTATTATTAATTATTGTTCTCATTAGGCGTCACCAAAGGGTACTTTCTGGTATCACAGCCATGTTGGTGCACAAAGGACAAATGGCGTGTTTGGTGCTTTCATCATAAAAGAAAAACCAAAACCAGGTGTGAAACCTCCAGCAGAAGACATGATTATGACAGTCATGGACTGGCATCACTATACTTCCGAAGAGGTTTGTATAATGTGGAGATGGTATAGTGGTAGCGCATTCGGCTTCTAATCATAAGGTTTCAGGTTCGAGTCCCCACTTCGGTGCACTTTAAATGTAGTGTTGTCAGCCCATTTGGTGCCATCTACTGACCGCTAACAGGCTTGTGTGACAGCCAAACAAGTTAGTGCAATGCTATACTTATCTCTGGCGGTAATGTAACATAGTTACAGTCGGAGGGGAATAAGAGCCAGCCATTAGGATGGAATCCCCAAGGACATTGAAACTTCCCGTTACTTACTCACTAACTAATGTGCCCGTGTTACTGTGCTAAGCGTTGATGTTGATGTCAAAGGTTCTGAAACAAATTTAAACTTTACCTCATGCAACTTTTTCATCATTTTTTTGTGCTTTTAACTACAGTAACACCAGGGAACCTTTTGTGATGTGTTTTTGAGATAAATTATGGATAAATAGAGACTACGAAACAAAAACGTGGCCGTCTACGACAGAAAATATATTTTGTAAAATACGCATGCTAAATTAGGGTAGCTAACCTCGAAAACAAATCTACCGTTCTTTCTTGGACTATAAGAACCATTTTGATGTGATAAGCAAAAACGCGAAAACAAGCATCTTTATAAATCTTATTTATTCATCGGCTTTTTCTAAATTTTTTGTCAATTTCGTATTTTGAAAAGGAGCCACATTTGTTTGTTTTATTTTTTCACGTCGTTGCTTTTGTTCAGTTCGCCGTAATCAATGTTTTCCACATGACGACTTTCATTATAATCATCGTCATTGCAGAGCCCTCGCTCTCGTTTCGTTAGGTGTCTTATACATCTATAACATCCACCCTCGTCCCCAGGGTTTTTTGCCTTTTTTGATATCAAAAAGGCGAAACACCCTGGGGACGAGGGTACTATAACATCGTGACTAAAGTATTCATTTCGAATTTGACTTTTTTTCCCTGTGAAATAAAATTATCCACAACATTTTTAATCTAGAAATTTATTAGACAATTTACTTATTTTACCGAACTCTGTTTTTATATCCTCGATTTTTTTGATTTTTTTCGTTGTTTTAACCTTGATCCCACTGATTTTCACCTTTTAAATGAGGTATCAGTCTATCCTTTTTAAATAAAGAGAAATAAAGGCATGGGATAAAGGTTGCTATTCTTTAAAATCTGGTCCCAAATTGACTTAGCCCAAATTCTAACTAGTGCATGTGCACTATTATTATTATTGGGCCTTCATTCATAATGATTTGATTTGTCTTTTGTTTATTTATCTTGTTTGTTTGTTTGTTTGTTTGTTTGTTTGTTTGTTTTTTTAATTTTTTTATTGTCTACTTTGAAAGGTCTACATGAAAATGATGTACGGCAACTTTCGAAAGAACAGAAGATATGAAACGACAAAAACTTTGGATGGTGGAATGTTTTCTGATGTACCCTGGGTTAGCGGATTAATTGAGGGAAAAGGAAGATACATGGACCCTGACACAAGTAAGTCAACCATGCTAAAGATCATTCTGTTCTTTTCAACGTATTTTTTCCTCACCTTCGAAAACATTAAAAAATTAACACAAAAGGAAATTAACTTCTCTTCACTTTTAAAAAATTGACCACTATACCATTATAACACAAACTAGTCTGTGAACCGTGGATAAATCTACAGTTTTGCCCGTCCTTTATTTACCGCATTTCGCTACTGCGATTACCATTTTGTGTGACAGACAGACGTATACGGGTATTATAATACACGGCTGTTTTAATGCAGGCAAATCGGAAATTAAGCGTTTCGATGATGGGGACTGGTGCAAGTTTGCGAACAATGTAAACAAAAAGCGATAATTATTTACACGTAACTTTAAGTCCTTTTTCTCTATCATTTCTTATGTTCTGTGAATAAGAAAGTTTGACTTTGCTTTAATAGGGACCTTATGACAAGGGATTATTTCCCGATAAGCTAAAACCTACTCTGATTTGGGGTTGTCTTTCCCAAGAATTACTTTAAATGCCAGTTTATGGATTTTAGGAAAAGAGACGGAAACACCACTAACTATGTACAATGTAATAACTAATATGGCCTACAGATTTCGAGTGATTCACACCGGTACGATCTATCCACTTCGCATATCTGTTGATCAACACGACTTAACAGTAATGGCTTCAGATGGATATGATTTGAAACCCAGGGTTGTCGAATCTTTCATTATAAACCCAGGAGAAAGATTTGATTTTCTTCTTAAAGCTGATAAATCTGACGGTAACTATTGGATACGGGCCGACAGCATCGAAGTTATTCAGGTTGGCAAAATATTGTTGTTGTTGTTGTTTTGCGCAGGAAGTACAATCTTGTTCCAAGAGCCTTTTGCCCTTATGATAAACGTTATAACGGCTCTATTATAACGGCTTAACGGTCAAAAGACCCTGGGGACAAAGATCGCAGGAAGTGCGTAAGTAAGGATGTTAAAAATGTCAAGAGGAGGTTTAAACACCTTCATCTGCTTCATATTTCCATATTTTCATAGCTATATCTCGAAGATACGTTTAATTTAATAATTTTAAAGTACCAATTTTTCTTTTATATCATTGATTGAATGCTTTTAAAATATAGAATTTTTCTTTATATTTTGGTAACACAAGACATTCCTTCAAATTGTTGTTTTTATTAATAGAAAGGTGAGGTGGAACACACATCCAAAGCTATTCTGCGATATAGTGGAGCGAGGGCCAGTGAACCAACATCAGTCAGGAGGGCATGCTCAAGCAGCTCCCCCTGTGACGTCATCAATTGTCCTTTTCGCTACTTTCCTGAAGGTGAAAACATCAATTGCATTTTAATGTCAGATTTACAAGCCAACAGCAATGACACAGTGCCAGCGTTTATTAAAAATGACAGTGAAGAACATTTCCTAAATTTCGCCTTTCCCGGTGAAAATTCGATCACACCCGGTGCGGTCAATGGGAGGAAGTTTTTGTTTCCAGGCATCAATTCGCTCACACGACGAGGAAAAGGCGTTGGAGAATACGAGTGTAAAAATAAAGATTGCGGCGAAGATAAAATCTGCGACTGCCATTATGAATTGAAGGTAGAGTACGGCAAGACGATTCAGATGGTGTGGCTGAATGTTGGCAAGGGTGCTGGCTAGTCTCATCCCATACATCTACACGGGCACAGTTTCTATGTGCTGAAAATGGATTATTTCCCACAAAATAGAAAGACTGGAGCGCTACTGAAAGATAGAGAACAACTATCGGCTGACATCCAATGTAATGGATCTAAACTGTATTGTAATGACGCAAGATGGAAAAATGAATCTTGGCAATATGGAGAAGTACCTGGATTGAATTTAAAAAATCCCCCACGCAAAGATACATTGATTATACCAACTGGAGGCTACGCTGTTATTAGAATAAGATCAGATAATCCAGGAAGGTGGTTTATGCATTGTCACATTGAAGTGCATTCTCTGAATGGAATGGCGATGGTTCTCTCTGAAGCTGAAGATCGCGCAGCTACGCCACCACCTGGCTTTCCCGAATGTTCAAACTTTTACTCAGATCCAGCGTGGGAACCTGGCCAGAGTACAAATAGTAAGTAAAACTTACTTCTGATTATAATCAACTTCGTCCCAGGATTATCAACTTCTCCACAACAGTGCATTATACTAACGAAATTATTGACACGGTAAAATTTGATGGGGCCGAGGTTGTGTTGTAAACTCACTGCACATCTCTAACTAAGCAATAGTACACAATCAATAAACTGCAGTCCGTCTATATAAATGCGGATTGCATCACAAAATGAAGGAAAAGCTGCTATACCGACCTTGGTAATATTACATCGTTCTAATATCTGAATCTACAATTCTGTTCATTTTTTAATATATATATATTTTTAAGAAAATAGCAGGTATTTTGGCCATTTCTCAACATAGCAAAACGATATCGCCTGACGAATGTTCCGTAACTGAAGTGCTGCAAAAGTTCTATTTAGGCAGATGTGTAGGCCGGGTACGGAACGTTAAAAACGCGGTAGTCGTAGTTTATGCTATGTTTGCGTAATGGAGAAATAAACGCGACGGCCCGCGAAGATCTAGGAAATCGAGAATATAGACCATGCTGACGTCAGTAAAAGTATGTGAGTATAATATAGGAACACCGTAAATCATTATTGTGAGTATGGTCTTTGAAATTAAGCCTTTATTCCAATAATTTTTGAAGAGCATTGTAGCCAAATAACCTTAAGGTGATATGTCCACTGTAAACAGTTTTAAATTTAGAGTGGGTGCATGTACAAATAATAAGTGAAATGGTGGGTTATCAGTACCGTTTCTAAAATGTGACACTCTTTTTAAAAATTGCACGCCAAATACTGAATCTGTACCAACCTCGTCCCTAGGACTTTTTAGGTGTTTATATCAGGACGTAACCATTATAAATAGTACGCCACTTCTTTGAGAACGAGAAAATTTTTTATTTTATTCATGGATAATTTTTACGCAGATCATTTTTTGCGGTAAACTTGACTTGTTCCCAGCCATTCTTTTTAGCTCTCTGATAAATTCTGTCTAGGGCTAGTTTCCGAGACTTTTCTTGTTTGATTTTGGTTGACGGACCAGCTTCTAACTGAGCAATCTCGTGAATCACGTGAATTTGTTCGTTCCAAGTAGATAGTCAACAAGCAGCAAGTAAGCAACAGCTGAAACAGAGAAAACGAGACACCTAAGAAACCAACCTCGTTCCCAGCGCCTGTTGTCTCTTTTCTAAAACCGGGACGACGACCATGTTCGTATCGCCGTCCCGATGCTAGAAAAGATACAATATGCTCTGGGGACGAGGTTGCTAAGAAACATCAAGCCTTGGCAATGATTTTTTATTGCTTATAAAAAAGGGTGTAAACAGTAAAATGTGATAAGAAATAAAAACTCTTCTTTAATAAAAAAAAAATAACGTAAAATTTTATTAATAATAAACTCCATGTTATCCTTTTTAGGCGGTGTGAGGGTTTGTGGTAGTGCATTTATCATTTTTGCCCTACTTGTCACTGTATTCATGAAGGCATGAAGTGGCGTGTAAAAACAAACTTGGAAGACAGAGGAATTGACATTAACACTTTTGTAATTGGATATTTTATTTAGTGGGTATGTTGCGACCTCGTTCTCAGGGCATTTTGCCTTGTTGATAAAGTTGATAGCGCCACTCCGTAATAACGGCTCAGGGGCCACAAGACCCTGGGGACGAGGTTGGGTATGTTGTGCTACTTTATCTGTCAAAAATAAAACGACCAAAATATTTTACTGACTTTTTTCTCCAATTTTTTCGACTAATCTTTTTCGACTAATTTTTTTCGCCGGTATTTGTATCCTCATCCCCAGGGTTTGTTGCCTGATGTCAAAGCCGCTAGCGCTTACTTGACGGCCTCAATGTCAAAAAGGCAAGAACCCCGGGGGACGAGGTTGCGGTTTTTGCTATTTTCTAACGTCCAAGAGGATACAAAAGTTAGACGATTAAAATTTGAGTTAAAGTTTCTTTTCAAAAAGAAGGCAGAATTTGTGAATTTTTTTTTGCATGTATTTTGTTTTCAACTTTTGTACTAATACGATGCACACATGTTTGTTTTTGTGTACATAAGCTGTTGTTTGTAAGTAATTTCTTGAAATGTTTGAAGTTACTCCGTTTTAGGTTAGGTGTTTTCGTTTTTGAGTTGCTTCGCTGATGCTTAGAGCCCATTCCTTTACCGGCTGAACTATGTATTTATTCTTTAACCCTTTCAGTGTCAAAAATCGTGCATTTTAGAAAAGAGTAATTCACAAGTCTCGCTGCGTTGCGCATCAGTGCACTTTTTGTGTATCTGACGGCAGCATAGCGTCGGTAACAGAACTGGGAACAAGATTGGCTTAGACAACTGGGTGTATTAGAAAAAGCGCGTATATATATAACACATGACCGCGGAGAAACTTTAGGAGCAGTGATTATTACTAGTAAAGACATTGTGGTTAAAAATATTCTCGATTTTTTTTGCATACTCACAACCTAATAACCAATTTAATTAAAACATTGCTTTTACACTAAGGAACGCATTACCTAACCGTATTAAATTTCACGAGTATTGAGAAAATTCCGCGAAATTAAGTACAGTTGACTCTCCCTAATTCGAATTCCCACGGGGAAAAATTTTAGTTCGAATTATAGAGAGATTCAAATTATAGAAAGTTTCTGTAATTTGAACTTGCAGCTTTAGAGAGTGAAAATTCGAATTACAGAGAGAAATTACGTTAATTTCAAAATTAAGAAAACATAATTCAAGTTTCATTCAATCTTTATTTTCATAGTTTACACAAAAAAGAAACTGTATTTGAAAAACTGTTGAATATTTAATTGCTTTACATTGAAGAGACGATCTCTTTCGACAATACAAGTTGCATCACCAAGTGTTTTGCTGTTGGGCCTTCGCTATCAGAATGTCCATTTTCATCTTGTCTTTTGGCCATTTTCAATCAAGACGTGAAAAAATGTAGAAAGACCAACGTTCTGAAAAATAGCGTTCGAAAGACGATTTAGAAAATTTTAGAAAAACATTCGAATTTGTCAACGCCCTGTTTACACACTAAAATTCGAATTAAGGAGAGAATCGTGATTAAGGGACTGAAAACTGTTTGAATTATAGAAAGTTTTGAATTAGAGAAATCCAAATTGTAAAAAGTTTTTTATAAGAGTTTCTTAAGGAAAATTGAGGTGACTGAGCACTCGTTCGAATTATAGAAATATTCGAATTATAGAGATTCGAATTAGAGGGAGTCAACTGTACTTGCAAAGTCAACATCGTCCCCAGGACTTGTTAGGCATTGTATATTTGGACGGCCGTCCAAATATACAAAGAGTAGGTTGTTGCAAAGTTTCTTTAAGATAGTATTTGCGAAAAATAATAACACCCACGAAAAAATCACGAAAATTAAAAAAATCATGAGAAAAAAAGTAAAACATTTTTAATTACAAGTAGAAGAATTATCGAATTGCGGTCATTAAGATTGTGTTTTTGTAAATGTTTCGTTAAGAAAAGGTTAACAATATTAGATAACATTTTTACCTCATAACATTTTTACCGCAAATTTCGATACCCTTGAAATGTAATATTTTTTAATCCGCGAAATTAGGTACCCTCAAACATTAGCAATTTAATGTTTCAGCTCTATGCAACGGTAAGAATAAATTAATTTCTTAAGAACTTTGATCCGTAGCTTCCTTCAAAGGGAATATCTTAACGGACGAGGTCGCTTTTACAAAAAGACAAAGCCTTGAAATATTTGAGGTTGTGAGATCCAAACAAGAAGCCCTGCGGCTTAAAGATTTCCGCCATTAGCAATAATCTGAAAAAGGACTGAACTTTGAAGAGGACTGAGTAATATGGAGGAACAAAATCATTGAATATTCTAAAATTTTAAATTTAAATTTTTGATTATTATTGTAACTGGAAATCATAGCTAACTTAACCTACATAAACTTCATTTCTCTATAAGAACAATTTTAAAAGAAAAATAATAAACCTGAAAACAAAATAAGAACAACGGCAAGGCTGAAAATTTATCTATTTTCTCTTTTTCTCTGAAAAAACAACTTGGAAAATATCTTTAAAGGTGGCAGCAAATTTTTTTTTACATAATCAGTTACGAAAGGTTATTTTCAGAGACTACATATTCTTATTTTTTCTTTTATAACACACTTGTCACGATTTTATAGCTATAATACATTATCTTTCACCAAAAATATTCAGCCTCAACAATTCCTCTTAAATTAAAAATCATGAATAATTAATTAGTTCTGCTGAATATAGCTTTAGTCTACGTGCTTGCGAAATTGTACAGATGGAAATGACGTAATTATTAAAGGGAAACGTTAATAACATCAAAGATGGCGCATTATAAGACGATCTTCATTATGCTACACTGCACGAGCTTTAACTTTCGATAGCATATAAACTTTAAAATAAAGTATTGTTCATTGGATAATAAAACAATTTGTTGCACTGTTAGGATTCCTATTGGCTTAAAACTCATTTTAGCCTCGTTCTCAGAAAAAAATCTGTCAAAACGAGGATTTAGGCTTTAGCCTGGATAAGTTTCGGGCGTCCAGCCTAACTGCGCTGTCTCTATCTATCTCTCTATCTATCTATCTATCTATCTCCTCAGGCGATTTTAAAGATTCCGCCTTCGCTGGCGGAAATCAATAAGGTAAATATAAGCAAATGTTAAAATTCATTTTAAAATGTGCAAATTGTCCAGCTCGAGTAAGCGGAACAGCTTCAAAACAAAAGATTATTACTGATCTTCAAATTTAACCATTAACGCACGTCTTGAATAGAGAAAACCGGATGAGATAACGAAATATGTCATCATTGCGGCAAATATTTTGGAGATTTCTATTTCTAATGTTATGGTTTTACTTGGCAATGAGGATGTGTTGGAAGCTGCTACTAACCATACACATGTCATGTAATCATAAAAAGTCCCGCGTGAATTTAAAAGGACTAAAAAGAAATCCCTAATTTAATTAAAAACGACAACAACAACAACAACAACAACAAAGAAATCAAGAGATTTCACAGAATTTCTTCATCATTACGAAATCATAACAAACAATTTGACGTTATAAATTCCAATTCTCATTAATAGTCCGTTAAAAAAATTGGCTCGCTAAAACTTCTGAGGCTGTACCAGATAATCTGAAAGCTAGAATAAGTCTATTTTTTTAAAATAAGATTGACCCAAATATTGCGTTAAACATTACATAGCTACTTAGTTAAATAAAAAAGATATATAACTGATTTTTTTTTTTACTAATTCAATCATTTCTTTATCGCTCAGAAATGTTTATCCATTCATTTGAAATACCCCAACTACCGAATAGAACATCTTCAAACTTCCTTCCTTGTTTACACTGAGGCTAAATCATGTCCGAGTTGCGTTATATATGTTTCAGCTACGCAGACCGTCGTAACGATTTCCAAGATTCAAATTCGGTTTTGTATCGTCTAAACGTGCATCATTCGATCGTACACCGCGTTTCACAACTTCAAAATCACTAGGTGTTTTACCAGTTCTGTAAACAAAAACAAATAAATCGCCTTTGAATAAGTGTATTGGCAACATTATTTGACGTAAGACCCAAATCAAAAACGTTCTAACGTGTAAAATTTGTATACATGCGGACCTTATTGTAAAATGATGAAAGAAATACACGTTTTTGAATAAGCAACACCAAATTGTATCTCTTTTATAGCTTCAACTGTTGCTTAGCTTTTGCTTTCTAAGCTTCCGTTTTAATTACGTTTGCCGTATAAAACTGATAACTTTAAAAAAAAAGAATTGTCTCGTTTATTATTGCTGTTTTTAGCCCTGTTGTTTGTTAAGTTAGTTCGTTGTTTAAAGCTTACCTTCCACTTAAAAACAAGTTGATTTCATATGAAAGAGTTTGGAAAGTTGTTAAGGAATCTTTTATTTTTTGGAAAAATCTTTATTGGTTCTCAACATTTTGGACTTAGAAGTTCCACTAATTATGCAAAATTATGACATCATCTGCCTGATGCTGAAAGACAATTGCTATTCCTAGACAACTTTCAAAGCTCTTTCATATGAAATCAACTTGTTTTTAAGTGGGAGATAAGCTTTAAAGGATTTCAGTCTCATGTTACTTATAAGATGTTGCTTATACAGAAAGCGGTTAACACGAATACGTATTTACCCAAGATCTTCATTTGCTGCGCCCAAAGTTGGGAAAGCACTTTGACTTTTAATATCCGGTGCGACACCGGGTCTTCTCTTCACTGGTTGCCCCATCATATTGGATCGTTTTAATGAAGGGGGTACATATTTACCACTCACAACGTTGGGCGTGGTGATTTGTTCCGCAGGTTCTAAAGAAATATACTTTTTACTAACAAGATATGGTACTCGAGTAACGTTTGAATTAGAAACTAAAAAACTCGATAAATAGATAAATATGACGTCATGAAAATAACCTTTAAACCGCAATATTTCTAACCGCTTGTCAAAAGTATACGATCCTATATATTTTCTTGATCAGCGTTTCAAGATTTATACGATGAAGGCAACGGGTATACAAGTTATACAAAAACGGGTACAAAACTTTTTCGTATTGTGGCAGGTCCGTGTTGCCGTCAGCAAAACTTCCAAAGCCTTATATATCCTTATACGTTCATCGTTTCAAGCTCTAGACGTTACAGGCAAAGGATAAACAAATCTTGACATTTTTTTTGTATCTGCACTGATTGTTTTTCTGCATAAGTGGATTTTTCAACGGGCCTTATCGACTAGCAATTTTACAAAGATTTGTGTACCAATACCGAGACGGTCAATATGTACAGATATCAAAACAACCGATTAACACAAGCCATGCTATCACTGAGACAAGCTATATGTACATATATGAAAGAAACCAACACAAGCTATAAATGCATGCACTAACAAGAAGACTATATGTATTTATTGTATAATCTTCCACTTCTTTCTTACGATCCTGCACGACCTTCTTACCAAGATACTATCAAAGCCTCGGTTACACGAGCACTTTTTCTCAGGCGCAAGCAACGCAATTTGCTGCATCGCATGCGCATAAAACCTCTCTCATGTGACCATCAAACGCAAAATGTGCTGCAACAGCTTTTAAATCGAAATAAGCAATTAAAACAGCAAATATCAGAATTTGCTGAGTTTTCTCTGACTATAAATAAAAATCCAAAGCTATTCAAGACTTAACTAACCATTTTCATGGGTTTTCTAGGTCATGTAGGAAATCTGTTGACAACAATATAGCAACAATGTCGTTCTTCTGTCTTCTAATCCACAACAATAATATCTACTACACTGTAGCCAAACTACATAATATCCAAGCCAGCTTATATCTGTCTCTCTCAACACTCAATATTCTTACTCAGAGCTCTCTCCGCCTGACCTCTGAGACAAAAGTCATTAAATCTCCATTTTAGTATCACAACCTGTCACATGATGCGCCTACATTAACCATCCTTAACAGAAGACTGTATACCTTGCAGGATAAAGAATGACACGATAGAGCTAATATGTGCCATCACTATTCTAAAGCATACGGCACTCTCAATCTTAAGTGTTATAATTTTCTTGCTTTTATATTTTTCATCCATTAAATAATGAGTTACAGCAATGTTCATTGCTCTAAATAACTAAACTTCCACATAAGAGACATCACTCTTGTTTTGTTGATTGAAATGAAATTCATTTTTATTACTCAACAAGTTACCTGGATGGCGTGTTGATGGAGCATTTGTTTGTACGTTCCATATCGTTTGTTCAGCAGTTTTTTTCTCTAAACAAAGCAACACAAGACAATGTAGACATTGTGGAAGAAGATGAAACCACCTCATGGGCTGTTCATATAAAAAAATGCTTGGCATGTGTCAACTCCGCAATATTAGTCTTATACTTCGTTCTTAAAAAATGTTCTGTGATAAAAATGTATTGTTTGCAAACAAAACAAAACTTAACATAAATTTATTTTAAAAATTGATTCTATAGGATAACAAAACAATGTGATAATTTGATGACTCTTTTCTATTACACCTATTTATTTCTAATAAGAAATCAAGCAAAGGGCCTAGTAGTCTATAGGTTTCTTAATTATTTCATGATTTTAGTATCAAAAGTTCTCTGAAGGGTTAAATTATCAAACATTAAACATCGAGCTTGCAGGTGTCATCTTTTTAGCTGAAATTTGTGTTCTAAGACTACGTTTACATGTAGGCGGGACTTTTTTTGTTTACATCTCGATTTCATCCCGGGGCGAGTTTTGAATATTTTAATCCCGGGATGAAATTATTCAAAAGCATTGCGCATAAAATTCAGAAATAAACGTAGTTTCATCCCGGGACGAAATATTTTTTCTGTTTACATGGAGATTTGAGCATAGTTTCATCCCGGGTTGAAATTTCATCTTTGTCATTTTGACCGAGATGAACTCGCCCCAGGATGAGATTTCATCCTGCCTAAAACATGTAAACAGTATAAAGACTTTGGCCAGAGACAGGGATGACCTCATCCCGGGACGAGTTTCATGCCGGGATGAGATTAACAAGTAATGAACAACTGGCATTGTGTAGCAAAGTACTTGCTTTCTTTCAAATCGTGTAGGAAAAATAAGTTTCTTCATTTTTTTCAGTAAACCTCTAAGGAAGATGAGAAATTATGTAAACAAAACCCATTATGAAAAAAAAAATTCTTATAATAGTTTGTTATTATGCCTGCCCATAAAACTGTTCTCTAATACCAACAAAATTCAATTACAAAACCCATGTTTTAAAATTGGCTGAATTGATTAACTTAGACCTAGAACAACATGCTTGACAGATAGGAAAATAAATTAACCACAAACCTGTGTCTTCATCATCATCATCGCAATTCTCTTCTTCCAATTCTTCCCTTGCATTCTCCTCCCTAAGAATTGGAAAGGTGTAAGCACTTAGGTGATGTTAAAAACTTGTGAGGATACAATGATTATCACTTTCGGCATACAAGTCATACTTTCAGATACACAACTATTACTAACTGTTGCTATATTTTATCAGCCGTTTTTATGGAAAAAACATGTGAAACTTTAATGGACCTATATACCTGGATTTAAAACATCACAAAAAACTAATGATCCAATCCTAAGAAATGTTGTAAGAAAACGTATTTTTGGACTGTTTTGGCTCATTTTTGAGCCAATAAGATTTTTCTAAAAAAACTGACTTCGTCACATTCGGGAGTCTTTTTGTCTATCTTTGTGCAAAAAATCAGACAAAATCAACGATCAAATTCCGAGAAAAACTGGGACAAATGGACGGACGACACAGATCATTTTATAGGACTTCACCTGTACCAGGTAGGTCCAAAAAGAGAAAAAAAATGCCATAAATGGCAATAATAGGCAAGGAAAAAAACCCATGTGGTTCATAGCGTTTTTATGTTGTAACACAATCTATACCACTTTCCACACAAGAAAATAGTGAACTTTCTATCTATCTGTATTTCAAAAACAAGGGACTAAAAATTTGTTTGAGATATGGAAAGTAGAAGGAACAAACAGACATTTTGCTTGAAAATGATGGAAAAGGACTAAAGTGCATGTCCACGAAAGGGAGTAAATAAATAACTAACTCTAGAGACAGAATTAAGCAACCTTTACTGAACAATCTTTACAACCAATCAACTCCATAATTTTTTTTCTGATCCCCTTTTTTCTTATAAAAAAACCTTATAATTCTTTGCTATACAAGAAAAGGAAAATGAAATTACACAGATTTCTTTACATTATTTGTAAGTCTTGTATCTTTAAACTGGAGTAATCTTTTTCTTTTTCTTCTTCAAAATCTGCCCAATCATCAACCTAGAATTACAACTGGAAAATTTTCAGACTGCACCTTTTTAATAAGAAACTAGCCTATGGGAAACCTTAGGCTCAGATTTCAATAACAAAACTCTGAAAGCGAACAAGCAAAATATGTTGAGTGATATTAAAAAGAACTTTTTGTTCTCAAG
The DNA here is from genome assembly GCA_030067915.1 of Hydractinia echinata. NCBI lineage: Eukaryota > Metazoa > Cnidaria > Hydrozoa > Anthoathecata > Hydractiniidae > Hydractinia > Hydractinia echinata. The sequence continues at coordinate 28,740 of JASGCC010000334.1, read as the reverse complement.
ATATTCACATTTAAAGACTTTGATATACTTATTATATTTACAGCCACGTAAATTTTCGACATTTCTTTTTTTTAATTTTTGACTCGTAAAAGCACATGGATTTAAACTTTACCAATATTACGGGTGAAGAGTTAAATTCAAGCCTATCAATAAGAAAATAACACTGGAGCAATAAATCGCTCGCCCAAGGTTACAATAATTTAGACTGGGCAAGCAACCTGAATAAATAAAATAAGTTTATAAACACATATTTTAACACAAAGTCTTTTTATCTATTTTATCTTCTCTTTTTTATATATATTTTGGTTATTTTTTACTGCAAATAATAAGAAAGATAACATTGATTTCCATGCGAAATGAATAGATATTGCTCAGCCAGACAATCTTTTTGTGGAATTGGGGGAGCAATTAATAGGTCAGCTAGTTTCTCATTTCTCAGAATTAGGCAAGTCTTTGCGTGAGCAAGAGCGATTGCTTTCTCCTATTGATAGGCCTGAAATTGCAAAAATTTAACTCAGCATATTGCTGAACTTTTGCTAAACTTTTTGTTAAAATGCTTCCCTGGAAAAATGATTTCAGGATTATCAAGGAATTTCCACATCAACATGATAGTACACAACTTAAATTTTAAGTTATACCTGGGATTTTCTGATTTGTGTTTCAGACTGAGTTTCTGTGGTTTCACTAGATTTGACTTTCTTCTTTTTCTTGGGCTTTTTACTTTTATCTTTTTTTGCGAAAAAGCTATCTAAGCTGTGTTCCTCTTCGTCAGACATGACAATATTACAAAGTATATGCTATAACAACAAAATACATGGGACATAAAACACAAGTCAGTCAGTGGATTTTCAGAGTGGCAAAAGTAAATTTGTTTTCAGTACCAAATACAACGTATAGGCCTCCTTTACCGCACCTCCAGGGCTGATGGAGATGTTACATCCCCCAGATACAAGTTTTGGCTCCAATAAAAATTGATTGACATAAAACAAAACATTAAGAAGCTGCCTGATGGATATGATTAAAAAGAAGTAAAAGAATACTACATTATAAGATAATAAGATTATGTTATTAGTTTTTTTTTTTTTTTTTGGTTGTTTCATGTGGGTCGGCCGGAAGACATGAGCAAGTAATATTTTTCCATATAGTGCAGACCGTTAAAGCACAAGAACAGGCCCTATGTGCAGACTTGTAAGAAGCAAATTTTTCTTTCAATGTATTCTTTGGGTCAAAAGTTATACTGAAAAAAAATTAGGGTGCTAAAAATTTTAGGTCAAAACAGTCACGAGAGCTGACGTCAGCAATTTCCTGGTCAAAATTTTTGGAATTTTTTAAATTTGTTGATTCAGATGGTTAGAACATTGTCAAGAGATAAACAAAAAATGTAGAAACCATGTGTTGGAAATGTATCAGACGATACAAATTTTAGCATATCTCAAGTTATACTGGGTACGTTGACTTCAAACTAAGTACATTGGTCAGGTCCTATGAGATCTCAATGTGGAGACATAACCAAGATATATGCACCAGATATAGTATTAAATGCAGACTAGAAAGCCTGGAGACCATTCTTATATTGATTTTGCTCAAGTACTTTATAGTTAAAGGGAACCCGAGGTATAAAATGATGTTGGACTTATATTATAGAGCTTACACAAGTAAAGAAAACAATGGTTTGTATTTTCTAAACTAATAGTTTCATGCCGCCACAGGGACGACAATCTTCAGTAGTAATATTATAGAGTAATATTATAGAGCTTAAAAAGTTGGTTAACAAGTCTTTTTAAATTTTTTAAAAAGCTCTTTTCGTTCTCAAGATATTCACATTTAAAGTTATTATAGTAACTCGCCATAGCATAAATGTGGTAAAAAGTAAAAATATAAAAACAAGTTTTAAAATAGCATAAGCTTTTCGGTTAAAACCATCCTCAGTGCATACATAGATGTAATAAATTTTAATGTGAATATGTATGAGTATGAGTTTTTAAAAAGTAATTTACATATATACAATAAAATATAACTACCTTCAAAAAGGCAATTATCATTTACTACATACATCGAAATCACATTTTGTTTTAGAAATGGAGTGACATGACAGAAATGTATACGTCTATGTTATCACAAAATGTTTATCAGCTGATATACATGCGTGAAAGGAGCAGTTGGTGGATAATATGACACCAAGATCTTTCAGTTCCTCACGCTCTGTGATGATTTTCAGGGTGTCGTTTGTGCCATAACGCATGACCTCAAACTTTAGATCATTAAATTTCATGTTTGCATCTTCTGCCCATTCAAAAGAGAGAGAGTCGATGCTCTTGGTAACCCTTGTATCATCAGCAAATGACCGTACAATACTGTCACTGACATTTGAGTCAAGGTTCTAAGATAAAACATTGGTGCTTTACTAAATCTAAAAGTATGTTTGTTGTTTTTAATTTTAAAATAGATGCATGCTTTTTCAGTTGAAATTTAGAGGGTTTTTTTGAAAAACCAAACTCGCCTGAAAATGCCCTTTAATTTGTGCAACGTTTTCTGGCAAGTCTTCACCCTTATCTTTAAAGGTTAGGCAGATGTCACAAGTATTTGGTGTTACATTGTGGTCTGATATATATGAATCTTATTCAAAATCTTCTGTTTATAGTTTATTGTTTCAACACTTGCATAGGCCTGGATTTACGCACGCACAAACTCAGTTTGATCAATGCTAGACGGTTGTCTGTCATAATTGGAACCAGCGAACTATCAACATTCTCCCAACCATAGTTAACTGACAATAGTAACTCTTAAATGGGCAAATGTGACCTACACATGGTCATGGCAATGGCAATATAATGCGATCTGAAGTTTTTGTACTTTAAGGAAGACATAGTTGGTGAGAACTTTTCGGTATCTGATTTGAATTTCAAAAACATGTGCTGATGCAGCTGTGTCAAACTGGTAATGTAAATTGGGTAATTCATTCCACCATACAATTGAATAACAAAGTGTTCCAAAGCTTCAATTGTTTTAAGATTCTGTAAATTTTCTCCTTCTCCGAGTTTGATAAAAGCTCACAATATATACAGTTTGTCATTTTTCATGAACCTCTTCTGGTAGCATCCAAAAGGAGCATGGAAACCTGAAAAAAGATTTGTTTATGCTAGGCCAGTCGCTGCATAGTTAACATTAATATTATACGGCTGTCACCTTTACCAGTGTAGAAATACATCATCTGAGGAAGCTGTTGTGCATAGAAAATCAATAGAAGAAACACATCAGTGTTGGGCGAAAAAACAACACACTGGCTAAATGGATCTGGTTGTGCAACAATGAGGGCATCGAGTATTAACAAAGTGTCAGCAGTAGTTAACATTATTATTATGCGGGCTGTCACCTTTACCAGTGTAGTAATACATTATCTGAGGAAGCTGTTGTGCATAGGAAATCAATAGAAGAAATACATCATTGTCTGGCAGGAAACAACACACTTGCTAAATGGATCTTGTTGTGCAACATTGAGTGCATAGAGTATTAACAAAGTGTCAGCCTCTTCGTGATCATATGAGACATCATGTGTTGCTTAAGCACAAAATTGATTCAGTGCAGATGACTTCTAAACCTGACTAGTTACCAGTTTTCATTTCTTTATTTTCTTGTTTTATCACATGGTCTGATCCTATTGGGTTCTTGCTTTTACTAATAAAAACTTTTCTTCAAGATAATTCCAGGCTGCTCAATCATTGCATTCAAGGTCATATACATATTGGCAAAGTACAGTACTGGAAAAACGTTGTTTAACATATCGAGCACGCAACAACGTGAGCGGACTCCCTCAATACGCGATGTACCACGTTTATAATAATAAGGAACAATTAAAATAAATTGTTGCGATCTATCGAGAATCTAGTATCATGACAAAATCCGTCTCGATGTGTCGCGATGGTAGGTGTTAATGAGAATAAAGAGAAAGTTTTTGTTTGTTTCAAACACCGCTGCTTTATCTTTTATTTTATTTTAAATAAGTGTATTTTATAAGAAATTTTTTAACTTTAGTATTTATTGAAGTAAACCTAGCGCATTGCTTTTTCAACGTATTTTTTTTCTGTTACTGAGAATATCAGACAAAAAATAATACTCAACTTATGATCCCGAACACATTCTTCTTTCTTTCCACGTGCATTACAAATAATATTCAGGTTTGCGCGTTTCCGATATACTAAAGTGACCGGGGTGTTTAAATTTTTGGTTGAGTTTACTTTAGGTCTCGTGTAAACAGACTTTTACTAAATTCCATACCAAGCACTGTTCAGCCGTACACTTTGCTTTATTATTTTAAGCACGTGTGTTTTTTAAAACAGACACTTTCGATGAGATACAGTACTAGAAAAAGGTTGTTTAACATATCGAGCGCGCAACGTGAGCGGACTCCCTCGATACGCGATGTACCGCGTTTATAATAATAAGAAACAATTAAAATAAATTGTCACGATCTATCAAGAATCTAGTATCATGAAAAAATCTGTCTCGATGTGGCGTGGTGGTATAGGTGATGAGAATAAAGAGAAAGTTTTTTTAATGAGAATAAAGAGAAAGTTTTTTTTTTTCCAAACACATCTCTGCTTTATCTTTTTTTTTATTTTAAATAAGTGTATATATATTATAAAAAATTTTTAACTTTCGTATTTATTAAAGTAATTTTAGCGCATTACTTTTTTAACGTATTTTTTTTTCTATCGCCGCTTTTCGTTCTTAAACTTATAAAATGCGATCTGAAAAAAATTTTCTATCGCCTTTTTTCGTTCTTAAATTTTTAAAATGCGATCTAAAAAAAATTTTTAAAATGCGATCTAACGAAGCTTTTCTATCGCCGTTCTTCGTTCTTAAATTTTTAAAATGCGATCTAAAAAAGCATTTCTATTGCCGCTTTTCGTTCTTAAACTTTTAAAATGCGATCTCAAAAAGCTTTTCTATCACCGTTCTTCGTTCTTAAACTTTTAAAATGCGATCTAAAAAAACTTTTCTATCGCCTTTTTTCGTTCTTAAATTTTTAAAATGCGATCTAAAAAAGCATTTCTATTGCCTTGATAAATATCTATTCCAGATACCAGATGAACCACAACTGGTAGGATACACCACGTTAAGATGGGCTGATTCAAACTCGATTATACATGCATATGTATAATCGAGTTTGAATCAGCCCATTGGTGTAAACTGGATGTTCAATCCAATGGAGGACTGGCACACAACTGCTAATCGTGAAGACTTTCTTTGAAAGCCTACAACAAGGTACAACAACAACAAGGTAACCTTACAAGAACTTACTAACACAGAGTTTATGTCAAACTTTTCTTGTGATAGGAATGTCCATTAACGGTTTGTTCAGTCAGGGATAACTTATAATCGAGGGATCCCTCAATAGCGGTATTTGTTAAAATGGCACCCCATAATCATTACACACTGATAGGCATTTTATAAGTTTAAGAACGAAGAACGGCGATCAGGTTTAAAGTAAGTTTTTGAATTTCTGTTACTTTTCCATGCAACAAGATTTTAAACTGTTGTTTGAATGACGATTATCTTACCTGAGGCTTTATGTACAGTTCTGGAATTCACAAGTATGGCCTAAAGATTTTACCACAAAAGATGATAGAATAATAGAAAACAGGACAGGGCAATTTCTTGTTTGGTCTGGTTAGAAATTCAAGGAATATCTCTCACATTAATTTTCTGTGGTATTTAGCGATCACTCACCTAAACCAGCCGAAAAACTGTAAAACTCAATTATGCATTATTCCTGCCTGTTATTTGCAGCAGAACAACAAAACTTATATCCCAAATTCCTGCATATATATACATAAATTTCAAGAAAAAAATAATGGCAAACTTTGTTTAAAGTTTGTTAATGTAGTGTTTTCAAAAAGGCTATATTTGACACAATTTACTCCATAATATATAGTTAATAAGGTGACACAATTCTGTTATACTTTGAAGGTTGTCTTGTTTTGTGGCCGAGTTAACCAAGTAGATGAAAGCACTGTTAGCTATGTATTTCAGGAATAATTTATACAAGCGTTATCAGAAAAAAGTGCAAATTTTATTAAAAAAGACGCCTGACATGTACGTATGTACAGGCATTTTCAGTGAGTCTGCACTCTCGTCTTTACAGTAGTAGTCAACATGTAGAGCCAGTCAGGGATGACCTCAAATTAGGCTATGATAGTCTAATTAGTCTACGATAGGCTGTTTAGGCAATTTATCCATCCTAATTAGGCTATCAACATGATTTTTGCTTACTGTAGCTGTTCTGTTTGCATAGTCACAATAAAATTATTAGCTAAAACATTCTATAAGACCTCTTTTTGATGGTCCAAATATATTTTTTTCTTTATTATTTGTGCTTTTAAAACATATAGTGTTTAGTTTGTTTTGATTTAAGAACGTATGCACCGTGTTACAGCTGTAGTGAAATATTCGGCACCCCTGAATTATTCGGCACCCCCTTGGGTTTCTGCTGATGGTTTTTAGAGTTACATTTGTTTAGTTATTTGTACGGAATTAAATAATTCATAATGGTAGATAGAAGAGTCCATAATGGTAGCTTGACAGTAAAAGTATGAGTCTTTTCTCAGAGAGCATGGACTTAATGTAATGTTGGATCATCCTCATTCAACCGTTTTATCAAGTATTTTGATGATAATAAATAGATCACAGAAAGAATTATATTTTGCTTTACTAGCTATAGCTGCTCGTCTTGTCTTGACACAGGCCAGTCTTTAGAATCAAAGCTAACGAAGTAAGTAAGTAATCATCTATTTCGTAGCTTGTTTAAAACTATTTTATATATTGGTAAGGACAAAAAAATATTTCACAATTTAAATCTCTTTAATAGTGAAAGTATAAAATGCAGTTTGGCTACAACAATAATATTCTTAAGCAATAATTTTTATGCTAACTGCAGTTACTAGGTAGCTACATATTTTATTATTTTTCTGCAAACTTTTTCTGCCAAATGAAATGGCCGAGCAATTTTTTTGGCTGGACGGGTAACGACAGGCTGTTCCCTGTGTTTTTATTTAAACCGAAGTTGCAATGAAGATTTTATTTCATAAAATCTCAATCAATCTAATACTGGATTCTTACAACCCAACCGGCTCCACTACACAAAGCTAGTGGAGCCCGGACCTCCTTCCTCTTTCAACTTCTTCGCGATCGAGAAAGGAGCTCCGGTTATATCAATATTTGTTTACAAGTTATTATCAAGTTATTTAACCGCAATCATTGAATTATTTGTTATATATATATTTTATTATACCATTATCATTATGGAATCAACATCTTATGCTGCAAGTATTTCTGTCAACCAAGAAGGTGACAGTGATACTTCAAGAACTTCTGTGGTTGACGATACCATAGCATGTGACACGCCACATGGCAAGAGAAAGGCTGCTGATCAGCTTGAGAGCGATCAGTATAAGCGCTTTAAAATCACTAGGGAAGAGGATATCCACAAGTGGTCTCTTCCTGATGATTTAGCCTCTTATGCAAACGATGCATCCAAGGAATTCATCCCAGAAAAAGAACTAAAAGAGCAAGTGCTGTTGGAGGCTCCCAGACCAGTGAACTTGGATGCGATAAAGGTTTTGGACGAGGCTTTATCCAGCAATCTAAAAAATGATCATCCACAAAGCCTCGAAATGGATCGAGTGCTCAAAAAAGTTCAGGAAAAGGTGGGTGATATAATGGGCCCACTATCCAAAGTTTGGATGATGGTGGAGCAGGTACGAACTGCTGGAGATGAAGAAAATCTTCCCCCTCTTGAAGAAGTAGCTTTGGCGGTAGAAAAAACAGTAACAATGGTGGGTCAATGTATCAACATTTTAACGTATGAGCGTTGAAAGAACATCTTATCCGCTACAGCAAACCTTTCAGCTGAAAAAAGCATCAACAACGTTAAAGGACAAAGCCTCGCTGCTACAACTTCATGATAGTGAACTGTTTGGGAAGAAATACCGCGAACACATGGCTGATTTAAACAAGACAATTAAGCAAGATGTTATGGTTACAGCCAAGAAAATTTCAACCAGCAATAGAAAGTGGCCAAAGAAGCAGCCCTTTCTTGGTGGCCCCTCCCATTCAAAAAAGAACGGTGGGGGGCATTCCAGCTACAAACCAAGGCAACCATATTATAAAGGTACCTACTTTTCTACAACTAGAAAAGGATCCTTTTCTCAACAATCAAAAGTTGCAACCACTTCCACAAATCGAAAATTGGGTGAACTTGGAGGATCTCACTCAAGTTCACCCTGCCATAAAAAATCTGTTCTCAGGGTGGCAGATCGCAATTGTACCCTTAGCAGGACGCCTAAAACATTTTCTTCCAGCTTGGAAAAAGTTAACACAGGACAAAGATATCCTGTCAGTCATACAAGGGTTCAAAATACCCCTTATTTGGAAGCCAACACAGGCAATAATACCTCATTCTCCTGTTCGAAATCTAATAGACAAAAAGTTAATAGATGGGGAAGTGGCAGACATGTTGAGAAAAGGAGCCATTTCGAAAGTAGCTCCCACAGAGAGGCAGTTTCTAAGCAATCTGTTTTTAGTAAAAAAGAAAGATGGAGGAAATCGACCAGTAATAAACCTCAAGCATTTAAACAAATTTGTTCCTTACGAACACTTCAAAATGGAGGGTTTGCACTCACTGAAATTCCTATTAAACAAAGGTGATTGGATGTGCAAGTTGGATCTGAAAGATGCCTATTTCAGTGTTCCACTGCAAAATTTCTCCAGAAAATTTGTGAGGTTTGTGTGGTCAGGCAACCTATACGAATTTCTCTGTCTTTGTTTTGGCTTGGCTCCAGCTCCACGGATTTTTACGAAGTTATTGAAAATTCCCATGGCAGTCCTTCGTTGTTTAATGATAAGAATTGTAATTTACTTAGACGACATGTTAATTTTGGGACGGTCCAGAGAGGAGGTCCTTATGGCACGAGACACATTGATTTTTCTGTTACAAAATCTGGGCTTTTTAATAAATTTGAAAAAGTCTGTCTTGGAGCCAACCCAGAAAATAGAGTTCTTGGGAATGTCTGTGGATTCAGTAACCATGTCTCTTTATCTAACAAGGGAGAAAGTTACCAAAATACAGACCCAGTGCTTGAGTTTGTACAAGACAAGAGAAGCCACTATTCTGGAGCTAACTTAATTAATAGGGGTTCTGTCTTCCACCATACAAGCAGTTCTTCCGGCTCGTCTAGAGTTTCGTTTTCTACAACAACAACAAATTCAAAGTCTAAAAGTATCGAAATCTTATGCCACCCTAGTGCATTTAAAAAGGGAATCTCTGGAAGAACTTCTATGGTGGGTGAACAATCTAAAATTGTACAATGGGCGTTCCCTTATGCAACCTCAAGCACAAAGTTTGTTACAGACAGATGCTTCCCTAAAAGGTTGGGGAGCAGTTTGTCAAGGGACCAGGACAGGAGGCATGTGGTCCCAGACGGAACAGATTCTTCATATAAATGTTTTGGAATTGCTTGCAATCAAATTAGCACTTCTGTCTTTTCACAAAATGAAACAATTTGCATCAGTTCACATTCAGACAGACAACATGACAGCTTTGTCTTACCTCCTCAAAATGGGAGGAACAAAAAATTTAACTATGATAAAAATAGCCAAGGAAATTTGGGATTTCCTATTACTCCACAAGATCACGATTACTGCAGAGTACCTCCCAGGTTGTCTAAATATCAAGGCGGACTGGGAGTCTCGACATACCCAGGACTCAGCAGAATGGAAGCTTTGTCCTGTGGTTTTCAAAACAATTTGTCAGAGAATAGGATATCCCAAATTGGATCTGTTTGCCTCCCGTCTATCACATCAACTTCCAATGTATTATTCTTGGAAGCCAGACCCTCACAGTCTGGGTACAGATGCATTTCACCAAAAGTGGAATCAAAAGTGTCTTTATGCATTTCCTCCTTTTGCTCTGATCCACAGAGTTCTAAAAAAAGTAGAAGAGGAACAGGTTCATTTTCTGATTTTGATCACACCAACATGGTAGTCACAAACATGGTATCCCGAAGTGTTTACTATATGTATCTAAAGAGATCAAATATTCTTGTAGGCCAGACCTGATGTTCTTGCATATAGACCAAAAGAACTTGAATCCAAGTTTATTGAATTTCGACATAGAAATAAGCTGGTTGTTGTTGGATGTGTATATAGACATCCCTGTATGTCTCTTAATGATTTTAATTCTGATTTCCTTACACCGCTTCTGGAAAAGGTCTCACTTGAAAATAAAACATTAATCCTTTTAGGTGATTTCAACGTCAATCTTTTAAAAGTTACCTCTATTCCAAGTGTTACTAATTTTTTTGACATTATTTCCTCTTTTTCCTTATTACCACATATTATTCTACCAACACGTATTACATCATTTTCCCAAACTATAATTGACAACATTTTTTGTTTGTCATCAGAAACCAACACTATATCTGGTAATATTACCACCTCTATATCTGATCACTTTGCGCAATTTCTCGTTCTGAATCAGAGCGACAGACATGTAAATAATTCTACTATTAACTATAGCCGTGATTGGAGGAACTTTGACGAATGTGTTTTTCGTAATGATCTTCGAAAGGTAAATTGGAATGATGTGTTAAAATTATCTAATCAAAATGTTGATACCACATTTGATAACTTTTTTAAAGTAATTGAAAACCTACTTGATTTTCATGCACCAATTAAACAATCCTCAAGTAAAAAGCATAACGAAAAGTTCAACTCTCCATGGATGACTTGTGGCATCGTCCACTCAATCGAGGTTAGAAATCGTCTTTATAGAACTTTTTTGCATTGTAAAAATCCAACTCAGAAAGCTGTACATAGAGAAAACTACAAAAGATATCGTAATAGGATTGTTTCTCTCTGTAGACAAAGTAAGCGTAATTTTTATAGGAGATATTTTAAAGATAATCTCAATAACATCTCTAATGTATGGAAGGGTGTTAGGTCTATTATCTCATTAAAACATAATGATAAGTTTGTACCCACCTCCTTGAATATCAATGGTTCTGTTTCCTCTAATCCTGGTCAAATTTCAAACGAATTTAATAATTTTTTCTCTTCCATTGCTGATAAAATCCGATCTAAAATACCCTTTGCCAATAAACATTTTTCTAGCTTTCTTGGTAACCCTATTCCCAGTTCTATTTTCCTTAATCCTGTGTCCTCACAGGAAGTTGCTGATTGTATTGAAACTTTTAACTTAAAAAAAGGAACTGGTCCATATAGCATCCCCCCCCAAAATTTTATCTTTCATCAAGGATGATATATCTGCCCCACTATCCGAAGTTATCAATTTATGTTTCTCAACTGGTGAATACCCTCTTAACCTCAAATATGCTAAGGTCATTCCTGTATTTAAAAAAGGCTCTAAAATGGATTGCACCAACTACCGTCCCATCAGTCTTCTGTCTAATATTGACAAAATATTTGAGAAACTTTTGTATAAACGTGTATATAGTTTCTTGAAAAGTTTAAGGTCTTGTATAGTCATCAATTTAGTTTTCGAAAACATTACTCTACTTCTCACACCCTCATGAACATTTCCCAAATAATTCTTGATGCGCTCGATAAGGGTCACTATGCTTGTGGTATTTTTATTGACCTGCAGAAGGCTTTTGATACCGTTGACCACAATATATTACTCAAAAAGCTATCCCATTATGGTATTTGAGGTAAAGCTCTTTCCCTTTTTAAGTCTTACCTTTCTGGGCGACAACAATTCGTTTTTGTTAATGACACCACATCAGAAAAGCTACCTGTGAATCATGGAGTGCCTCAAGGCTCAGTAATGGGTCCACTTCTGTTTATATTAATGACCTTCATTCAGCAATAAATTCTCAGGTGCATCATTTTGCAGATGATACCAATCTTCTTCATATAAATAGTTCCCTGAGAAGTCTCACAAAAAGGTAAATCTTGATCTGAAGTTTCTCTGGCATTGGCTTAACGCCAATATGATAGCTCTTAATGCTAGTAAGACAGGCCATTTCTTGAATAAAACTATGCCAGAGCTACAAAAAGCACCCGCTAAAAAATTACGAGTGCTATGGTGTGCGAAAAATCGCACTCGTGAGCAAAATTTACAAGTGCAATGTGAATATTTGCAAGTGTGATTCACACTTAACTATTTTTTGTTTACCGCAACGTTATATGTTATTTAAGCTGTACAGAAATGAATTTTGGAAAACGTATTAACCACAAGTGCAAGGTTGAAACAACGTTGAACGTAATGATGTGTTGGCATATTTGCTATATGTTTTTGGCATTAAATATACTTCTAGACATTTTTTATTTCTCTTTCCCCTTTTAAAAGATTTTTTGAACTTTATTCAACATGTTTTTGGTCTTTGGTATTACATCACGAAAACATTTGTCTGAAAGCTGTATTAAGGTACAGGACACCTAACCTCTCCCATGTTCTGGTTATATTTAACTTGCATGGGTGCGCACTCTTCTCGCAGTATTCTCTGTGACGATGAAGGTCGGACTGACTTGTGGCATGGTTCCAAATGGTCTTCTGTCTTTCGTTCGAGTCTCAGTGTAATGCACCAGCCGAGCATAAGAGTGACAGCATGAAGGAAAGGGGCCGACTTTAATGTTCTCTATACTTTTTAAACAAATCAATCACGAAGAAATGAATGTTACGTAATAGCCTTTTTCATCGCTCTATAATATTTTAGAAAAAGAAAAATTCACGAGTGCGATAAAAAGCACTCGTAAATTTTTTTACGAGTGTGCGGGCGAGTGCGCGTGCGATCGCACACGTCTCAAGGAATGGCCTGGTAAGACTGAATACATCATCTTTAGACATGTCAACAAGCCTTTGAATCATCCTGTGAGACTTAAGATTGGTGGGAAAATAATTTTTCACAGTGAATACATCAAGTACCTTGGTGTTTTGCTAGACTCTAACCTCAGCTGGAAATCGCAAATTAATAAAATTGCAGTTAGGCGGAAATGTGCTAATGGAGCAATAGCCAAGATTAGACATTTTATACCACGTGATGTCCTCATCCTAGTTTATCATGCTATTTTTCATTCTCATCTACTTTATTGTTCTCAAATCTGGGGTCAACCTAGTGCTTCTGTAAAACGGATTTATACACTTCAAAACTGGGCTATTCGTTTAATGTCTTTTGTCAATAGATACACATCTGCTACTATTCTCTATGCAAATCTTAATATACTTAAATTTTCTGATACTGTACATATGAAAAATGTTCTTCTTTTACTCAAGTTGTATCAAAAGACACTTCCTGAACCTATTTGCTTTACATATGCTATTGACTTCACTCACCCCCGCACCACACGAGCACAATCTAATGGTCTTATAAAAAATACCTTCTCACGCACCAATCTATTTGGTACTAAATCAATTTGTCATCAAGCTATTACATCATGGAACTCCCTTCAAACACTTATGCCACACATTAAATTCTTAGATGCCTCATCTTGTATGCTCAAAGAGAGCCTCCATAATCATATTATTGCATCCTACTATATATAGATAAGATTTGTCTCACACTATATAGATTCTAGTTTTGTCTCTGTTTGTCCCTGTAACCTAGTGTTTTTCTAGGCTTGTGCCTGTTTGTTTTCGTTCCACGGTGACTATCATACCCCTAGCTCTTATAGCTATCATGGTAGCCTCCCTCCAACATTTTCAGCTATGTTTATATATATATATAAATAAATTTGTATTCTTAGGCCTAGGCCTATATATACACGAGATTCTCTGTAGATTGTTGGTAAAAATATATTCTATTCTTCTTCTTACGTCTGTCAGTGAGAAATCCATTTCTTCTTCCTATGCAGAGAAATCTTTTACAAAATCCAAAAATACAATGCTATTAGCTTTAACTTCAGCTTCTAGGGTGTTGGGTATTCATAATCTGGATATAAATTTTATGACTAAGACTAATGATCAATATACGTTTACTTTTAATAAACTCCATAAGTCGTGGAGACAAGGACAACCTAATCCATCTATTGTTTTTGTCAGTTATCCAGAAGATGAAGACCTTTGTGTGTTTAATGCATTGACTGTTTATTTAGAACGCACCAGTGAATGGAGGAACGCAAGTGGTGCTTCACAGTTATTAATTAGTACTATTAGTCCTCATAAGGGTGTGCTCAGCTCTACAATAGCTGGCTGGATTAAAACCATGCTGAAGGAGGCAGGGATTGATACTACTAAGTTTTCTGCCCATTCTACCAGATCAGCTTCAACATCAAAAGCAGAACTATCAGGACTCTCTGTAAAGGATATTCTAGAGAGAGGGTCATGGTCTAAGGAATCCACTTGGCAACGTTTTTATAGAAAGGAAATTTGTTCTAATGCCAAATACAAAAACTTTCAGAATTCTGTTTTTAAGAGGGGCCAAAACGCTACGAACTGAGGAAGGAGGTCCGGGCTCCACTAGCTTTGTGTAGTGGAGCCCGTTGGGTTGTAAGAATCCAGTATTAGATCGATTGAGATTTTATGAAATAAAATTGAAGAATTACGTAAGGGCGCGAAGCGCCCGCAATGTAATTCAGATTTTATAAATAAAATCGAAAGAAGATCTAATACTACCCACCCACCCACGCCTTAAATGGTTTTATGTTTCATTTTACATACACGTAACAACAATTTTCATAACTACAATCCCAACTACAAGGCTCGACGTGCAACACATTGGCGTAGATAAATAATGAACGCGTCACTTTATGTATATAGTTTAGAGTCATTTTGTGAATATTTTCTACAACCTTAATAGGTTATGGTTGTTTTTGTTTTGTTTTAACCCGTTATTCCTACATAAAGTCTGTGAGCAAATGTTTAAATCAATAGGGACTAGCGCTACCTATGTTTGTACATGTAAAGACATTTGTTTTAAATTTCCCGGTCACACAGCCGTTTGCTGCATGCGGAAACTGCGTGTGTTCTGCGTTGCAGCGCATTGAGCTTCCATGTAGATCGCCGATTAGGTTGTAAGAATCCAGTATTAGATCTTTTTTCGATTTTATTTATAAAATCCGAATTACATTGCGGGAGCGCACTTACGAAATTCTTCAATTTTAGGGTAATACGCCTATGCGCCTGTTCAACTATGGTTAACTGTACTAAGCACTTAGCCCAGTGTTAACAACAGATTGTTTTTAGAAAAGGCTGTTACGCCTTTCGCATGTGCAATGTGCCCACCGTAACAATTATTTTTTAAACTTTCTCGGTAATCCACCCTGTACGGATGCGCAACACTGTTTACCTGGACTAACCGCTCAGCCCTATGTTAGCAATGGACTGTTTATTGTTTTTTTATTAAACAGAGTCTGCGAGAAAGTTTTTTTTGAAATGGTATTATCCCCATATGTCTGTACAACACCGTTTAACTGTACTAAGCGCTCAGCCTGGGTGTCACGATTAATTTTTTAACTTTTAAAAAGACTTATTCCACAAAATAAAATAATATCGACCGATTGTTTTGCTATGACAGGGTAACAACGGTTTGTAACCACTATTTTTATTTCAGCTATCGTTGCGGGAAAGTTATTTTTTGAAAATATGGTACAGTCGCAACACTATAATGGTGTGTGCGTTTCACTTGATTTACGACATACTATATACCAGTACTAAAGCACTTCACTTGGCCGTGTGGCCACAGTTTACGGCTCTTATTAAGCGCTCCACAGAGTGTTCAATGCCAGGTCGCACCTTGACTTGTGGCTTACCCTGGCGTTATAATACCCGTATGCGTCTGTCTGTCACGCAAAATGGTAACCGCAGTAGCGACACGTACGAATTACGGTCAATAAAGGACGGGTGAACCCATGGGTTTTTCCACGGGCCACCGACTAGTAAATAATATATAATACAGTGCAATAATATCCATACCGCTATTTAGCATGAAACTACAAGAAGCAGAGTTTGAAGAATGTGAGGCCCAACTACACCACAAACTATGACCGGTGACAATTTAGGGATTTGGTATGTAAAAAGGTACATATAGCTAGATAAAAAACAAAAAAAGAAAAGAAGCAGAAACAAATTAGCACACACAAATACACAACATAATCATACAACAAACAGTAACACAAAACAAACAGTAATATGGTACAGATGCATACGAAAGTACTTAATATAATGCAGCAAGGTTTTAGCAATTGACATTAAACAGGGTGGAAATAAAACTTTCACAAATGCTGCCTTTAAAACCTAAGAACCATTTAAGATTTCTGAAAAAAGTGGAAAGATTCATAAACAACTTTCCAAGCTCCTTTATATGAAATCAACTTGTTTTTAAGTTGGGAGGTACGCTTGGAGGTAATGTGCAGTTAATGTCCCTTGGAAACTCTGGAACT
The DNA here is from genome assembly GCA_030067915.1 of Hydractinia echinata. Classification (NCBI taxonomy): domain Eukaryota; kingdom Metazoa; phylum Cnidaria; class Hydrozoa; order Anthoathecata; family Hydractiniidae; genus Hydractinia; species Hydractinia echinata. The sequence continues at coordinate 12,345 of JASGCC010000334.1, read as the reverse complement.
TACCCCAAACTCCACCCTAATTCAGAGAGATTTCAAGTTAAGGATACGGTAACCCCTTCAGGGGCATTTTTTTTAAAAAAATTATTTTTTTTAATTTTGATTCTTTGGCATATTTTCCTGATATTTTTAAAAAAAGAATCAAAAATATTTATTGTTAAGAGGGATAAAATGAGAAAAAATCTTTTTTATCTTTCAGTGTTTTCAACAGTGTGCTCAAAGTTTAAAATTCCTTAAATATATTTAATCTGTATGATAATTAAAGAGAGTTATGCAGAACTAATAAAAAATTGCATCTCTACATATAACATAGGAAACATTCACACTTTAATAATCTATACAAATATATTATTATTTATCATCTATACCTTTTTAATTTATTTATTTATTTTTTTTCGTTTTTATCCTGTTATGTTATGTTATCCTGTTGTCTGTTAACAATAACTAGACCCATAGTTCTGCGAAACACTTTACCTTTAATTTAAATAAAATATTCATGAGTTATTAATTATTCATAACGTTTAAGTGGGTGTAACCATGATTCTTGCAGGGTAAAAGCAAAGTCTTTGATTTGCTTTTTCTCGAAATAAAAATTTTCATTTCGTAACGGTATATATTTTTGTCGAACACTCCCCTTCATCTTGTCGAAAATTGTACGAAAACAAGTTTGTTGCGACAATTATATCTTTGGCTACAAAACTTTGCTTTTCTAACGCAGAAAGTGAGGAAATATCGAGTTATTGAGCTATCATGCTTAAAAATAGATAAATCAGTCATAAAACAGCTATTGTAACACAAAATATGCTATATGTTTGGAACCACGTGTTGTTTTGAGTAAAAAAAGCAAAGTTTTTAGAGCTGAATAAGAGCTTCGCAATCATATTTTTTTCAACGAACAAAAATTTTACTGAGGGGAGTGTTCGACAAAATGAACTGGAAGGGTGAATTTTTGTATATAATTTCTTTTCTACTTTTTGGATTTTTTTTATGGAAATATTTTATCATCATTCTAGAGATAATTTATTCGGCTTTCAGAATATATATATTTGCTAGGGTTAATATAGCGAGCAGAGGGGATATTTTAAATATGCTGAGTATGTGCCTCAGGGGGTTACCGTATCCTTAACCTTACAACAATTATCTTCAAAATAATCACTAGGTGAAGCAAGGCCCAACATGAAGAATCTGTGTTTTTTTCATAAAAATGCTTTAACAAATCTATAATACCCATATACGTCTGTCTGTCTGTCACGCAAAATGGTACTGCAAGTAGCGAGACGCCCGCAATGCAGTATAAAAAGAATGGGCGAACGTGTAGATTTATCCACAGGCCACCGACTAATATATATACATTGTCGTATTTATACCACTTATCGACAATTTATCACACACACTTCCTGCAAGTAGCATGCAGAATAATAAATATATATACCAGATGATAAAATGATTTTTTTCCACAAGTTAGAATTATTAGACTTTTTTGATAATTTGTTAATTTATCATTCTAAATATATATAGCTCTACTGTCAGGAATCCTGTAGTAATATTTTAGCAATTCTGAAGTGTAGTATCTCAATAAATGTGGTATACATTTATTGAGATACTACATATGATTGCTACAATTGTTCGTTTACGGGTGTATATGTAGTGTGTATATATTTAGTCATCTTCAGTTTAACATAAACATGTGATTTTTCGTCTACCATAGTGTCAAAGATTGGTGGTGGTACAAAATTGTCTTCATGTTAGGTTAATGTGTTTTTTGAAGGTTATAATTATTTTTCTTGACAATATAAAATAAATTTAAAAAAAATGATCATGTGCTTATAAGTAAAGCTAAGAGGGCACAAGTGACATTTTCATGCGCGTGCTATGCAATATTGCGTGCGCATGACAAAAATGGCTCGTGTCTCATATCTACTTTTTACTGCAATGGAGCAAAAAAAATGTTTGCATGGAGCAAAAATTTTGCTCCACAACTTTGGGGAAAAAATAGATCTGAATATATTTTGTGCCCTGTGCTCCGGTGACAAAATTTGATGAACATTTTGTTGCATAGCAAATATTGCTTGTGTTGCCACCTTCTGCAACATGTCCCAGGACAAAATTATTGTTCTACACATTTGGTGCCTCGTGTCCCCATATTCATGCAACAAATATTTTGCAAAATCTTTTGAGGCAGTCAATTACACTATGTAATGTAATCGACCAATGAAAATGCAAGAAACATTGCTTTTCTTGAGTCGAACATCAAGTGAAAAGAGAAAAGAGGAGAAAAAGCAAAAATGTCGGATGAAAAGACAAAGCTATCTGATGAGGAAAAGACAATTTTAATCAACTTTTTATAAAACAAACCCTGCGTTATGGATAGTAAGGATGTACATTTGTAGTATACCTACAAAGGTAATAATATCTGGTTAGTAACTTCAACGGTGCATATAGCTCCGATAAACCTAGAAATACTTTCCACTCCCCTCCACATCCATACTTCGGGAGGGTAGAAACAATTAAATTAAAGTTTTCATAAGACCATTCTATGGGACATGTTGCATAGCCGTGCGCATGAAAATGTCCCTCGTGTCCCCTTACCTTAATGAGCTATATAAGCACATTTCAAATGCCATTCTAATTATAATTGATGTCATTGATGTAAGAATGAGTTTAATATTTGCTCTTTTTTGTGTTATTAATACCATCAAAATTGTTTTAAAGTAAAGTATGATACTTGAAAAAACACTAGCTACATAGTAACTAGTGTAGATAGTGTAACTAGTTATAAGCTGCATTTTGTTTTAGATTGGAACTATTTAGCAAATTCAGGACTTTGGGATATTTGATCCATGTTATTTTCTTCTTTTTAGATACTGGTTTTCTAGATTAAGAAAGCACACAAGTTTCGAAAGTGACCAAAAAAATTAAGCTAGCTAGTTACCTGGCAGGTTTAGTCATCATGATTTTTTTTACAGGATCATGATCTAGAGAATGAAGAAAAAGGATATAATTCAATCGCGATAGCGTGATGGTTTGGTTTTGGCTCGGCTCATCGTCAATTCGACGTTTTTTAAGGTAGTTTAAAACAATAACTTTTATAAGCACTACCTTCACAAAGTGCAGAAAAAAGGTGCAAATTGATCTCTTATTTTAACTGTTCTTTAATAATTCATGAAATATACTAATAAAGTTTGTTTCTACACAAAAGCATCGTTTCTCCTTCGCGATTGTTAATATGCACAGCATTTTCTTGTTTATACATTTCGTTTCGTTTCCAGAATGTGTGTTTTTACGTAGTTCGTACTCTAGGAAACTGTATCACTAACACAACCAGTAAACAAAGGACTCCAATAGTGTGTGTGTGTTTCATGTACTTTTTGTTACAAAGAAATAAATTGTGCCACTCTCTGTTGCAAACAAAGCTGGGGGAGAAGGCATTTGCTATTTTTTGTTTTGAAATGTATGGAATCACCCATAAAGGATGTCTGAATCTTTGAGAGTAAGGTGTCTTGATTGTATTTTTACTGATTTCGTTGTCGTCTTTGGAGGGAAGAGTATTGTATATTATTTTGTTTGTTGGGTGAGGATGTTATTTCAGAAGCCCTGGTTACAAAGATTTTCTCTAATTTAAGAAGCACGATTTATCAGGAACAAATACCAAGAATATATTTCCCTGTCAATAAATGCCCAGAATGCATTCAACCTTCTTTCCAATGGAGAAAAATTCTTATAGCCTTTTTAAAATGAAAATAAAGTATACAATTTATGGAGTACTCAAAGTTGCTATTTTTTGACATATTTAGAAACAGTTGCTTTTAAATTTTATACTCACAACAAGGTAAGCATTTGCACAAATCTTGCATTGATTTTCAGTCTTTAATTTTGCATTGTTTCCTCAGAGAATTATTTTTTAATTTCCATTGTTAGGAGGGCAAGGTAGGAGGGCAAGGTATAAGCTTTTTTGGATTGGTAATAGTGATGGATATGGAGGAGTTGGCATATTCGTTGCAGAGAAGTGGGTAGAAAAAGTAATAGATGTTATGCGTGTTAATAGTCGTATTATAGTGATAAAGTTTTTGATAGGTAATAGGATTGTCACTTTTCTGTCAGTTTATGCTCCACAGTGTGGACTCAGTAAGGAAGATAAAGATAAGTTTTATGATGAGTTAATAGCAGTCACATCAAAGTTTGGAGACACTGAACTTGTCATGGTGGGCGGCGACTTTAATGGTCATGTTGGGAAGTCATCTGAAGGTTATAGAGGTGTGCATGGAGGCTATGGATTTGGGAGCAGAAATAAGGAAGGGGAGAGATTGCTTGAGTTTGGAATGGCAACGGACATGGTGGTTTGCAACACATCATTCAGTAAGAGACAGAGTAGGCTGATAACATATGAGTCAGGTGGTTGTAAGACACAGATAGATTACTTCCTGGTTAGAAAGTCAGACAAGAAAGTGGTGAAGGACGTGAAAGTTATATCGGGGGAAGAGTGTGTTTCCCAGCATAGGTTGCTGGTTTGTGATATTATCTTGAAGAGTGTTAAAGAAGCCAAGGGAAAGTACAGGCCCCGTCGTAAAGTCTGGAAGCTGAAGGAAGAGATTGTAGCAAGACAATTTAGTGCAAAAGTTCAGCAGTTAGCCCACAATGGTCAATGTGATAGTGACAATGTTGAAAGTACTTGGACTACTTTGAAGAATTGTCTTCTAGAAGCTTCTGATGATACCTGTGGGTGGACGAAAGGACCAGCTAGACATAGACAGACCTGGTGGTGGAATAATGAGGTTGACCAGTGTATAAAGGAAAAGAGGAAACTTTGGAAAGAGTGGAAGTCAGGTGGTAGTAAAAATATTTACTTAGAAGCTAAGCGTCGTGCTCGTACAGCAGTGTATAAGGCAAAATCAGAAGCAGAGAGAAACAGATTTGCAGATGTGTTAAGAAGGGAAGACCAGCGCAATGAGGTATTCAAGATAGCAAAGCAAATGAAGAAGACTAATCAAGATGTTGTAGGTGAGAAGTGTATACGTAATGATGAAGGTGTTTTGGCTAGCACAGAGGAGGAGAAAAGGGTAGCTTGGAAGAATTATTATCAGAGGTTGCTTAACACTGAGTTTGATTGGGATGAGGATAATTTGTCTGATGATGATGTTGTAGAAGGGCCAGCTATGCAGATCAAGACAGAATGGGTAGTGGAGGCTATTAGGAAATTGAAGATTGGCAAGGCTGCAGGAGTATCAGGTATTGTTGCAGAGATGGTAAAAGCATCTGGATATATTGGAGTTGAGCTTATTACAAGTCTTGCTAACCAGATTATAAAGGATGGTGCTATTCCGAGTGAGTGGCAGTCGAGTGTAATAGTGAATTGTTTCAAGGGCAAGGGTGATGCATTAGAAAGAGGTAACTATAGAGGTTTGAAGTTGGTTGATCAAGTAATGAAAGTTATTGAAAGAGTGATTGATAAGTTACTTAGAGAAAAATTGATATAGATAAGATGCAATTTGGTTTTGTTCCAGGGCGTGGCACTACAGATGCAATATTTTTACTCAGACAGCTTCAGGAAAAGTATTTAGGAAAGAGAAAGAATCTCTATTTTGCCTTTGTAGATTTAGAGAAAGCTTTTGATAGAGTGCCACGTAAAGTTATTTGGTGGGCTATGAGAAAATTAGGTGTGGATGAGTGGCTAGTTACGATGGTACAGTCTATGTACAGCAATGCTAGAAGTCGTGTCAGGATTAACGATTCACTTAGTGATGAATTTAGTGTAAATGTTGGTGTACATCAGGGTTCTGTACTTAGTCCTTTGTTGTTTGTTCTAGTCTTAGAAGCGCTGTCGATGGAGTTCAGAACAGGTTGTCCATGGGAGTTATTGTATGCAGATGATTTGGTTCTCATAGCAGAGTCGATGGAAGAATTAGTTGAAAAGTTTGAGAAGTGGAAGAAAGGACTAGAAGAGAAAGGGCTAAGGGTGAACACAGCAAAGTCTAAAGTCATGATTAGTAGCATTGCAGCCAAGTGTGACCTTGTAGTTGGAAAGTGGCCTTGTGGAGTTTGCAGGAAAGGGGTTGGTAGTAACTCAATTTTTTGTCAGACTTGCAAGCATTGGGTACATAAGAAGTGCAGTAGTATTGGTGGAAGGTTAAGAGCTGACATTCAGTTTGTATGCAAGCGTTGCAAAGGTGAGATTATAGAGAATGAAGTATTTCCAGCTTTAATGATGTACAACAGTGGCTCGTTAGAGATAGTTGAGAACTTCTGTTACTTAGGTGATATGTTGGGCAGTGAAGGGGGTGTTGGAAGAAGTGTTACTTGCAGGATAGGTTCTGCTTGGAAAAAGTTCAGAGAGTTACTTCCTTTGTTGACTAGCAGAGTCTTGTCAATTGAGGTAAAAGGTAGGTTGTATGAGGCCTGTGTAAGAAGTGTTATGTTGTACGGTAGTGAGACATGGGCAGTGAAGCAGGAAGATCTTGACCGTTTAGAAAGGAATGATATGAGAATGGTTAGGTGGATGTGTAACGCCAGTCTGAGAGACAGAAAGAGTTCAGATGAGCTAAGAAGCAGGCTAAGTATCCGTAGAATTAAAGATGTTATCCAGATAAGAAGATTGAATTGGCTGGGGCACTTGGAAAGAATGGAGGAGGATAATTGGGTAAGAAAGTGTAGAGACTTGATAGTTCCTGGGGCAAAGCCCAGAGGCAGACCGAGAAAGACTTGGCAGGAGGTTATAAGGACAGACTTGATACAGGAAGTTGAGTTTAGATCTAACACAGTCTAGATCAGATTGGAAGAGGGTCATTAATATACCCCGTCCAACCCATGCTAGCATGGAAAACGGACGTTAAGCCGAGAATGATGATGATGATGATGTTTCTCTAGAAAATAATTTTTATTATTTTTCAGAAATTTTTTTTTTAATTTGGCTCTTTCCTCAGAAACTTATTTTTAATTTAGCTTTTTTTCCACACAGGTTAAAATTGTCTCTCTTGCTGTTATAGAAAATGATTGCGGAAGTAACATATCACTGTGGCAGAAAAACTGCCAAAGACAATAGTCAAAAGCACTGAAAAGCTTTGGCAAATGTCTCTGCAGATTTTTTAATTTTTTAAAATTAAAAAAAAATATATTATCGAAGTGGACAGTGGGAGGTTTTTTGTCATTGTGGTGGGATCTAGAAGTATGAAAAATTTGAATATATATTCATAAAAAAAGGGAAACTACAACAGTCAACAATCAAGTTCATGCTTCGGCAATATTTTTGCCTTATAGCCTTATAACCTTATAACTGCCAATACTTCTGCATTTGCCGAAGAAAAATTCAAAGGCTGGGGCAAGTAAAATTTGTAGATAATGATCTGTACTAACATTTTTACACTATATTAAATTAAAATTATGATAATAGAGAAAAGAAAAATTTAATGTAATGACCCCATTATTTGCCAATAATGGGGTCATTATGATTTCACTTTCAAGTAAGTAACTTTGTGAAAAAAATCTGAAAAACATTATGAGCGGATCCAGAGAAAAGACCAGACTCTAACTGAAAGCTAACTTCACAAATTGTGTGATCAAAAAGAAAAGGTTTATTTATCTTCTTTTATTTAGATATATTACTATAGGTACAATGCAGGAGTAGACCATGAAAACCATCAACCTTTTAGTAGCAAATGAAACTTATCTTCACCAAGTAGCACCATAATTCTAAATTTAGAGGAATATGCAATGTAAATTTGACAAAAGGTTGTGTAATTTAACAGGTGTGAGTAAAATTAGTTGCAGAATGACAAGCTATATTGTGTCAGTGCCTGAAGATTTTTTATATTTTACAAAATTGCAGTATCAAAAATACCATATTCAAGGCATGGTCAGCGTTTTTTTAAGGGCGTTTTTACTACCGTTAAACAGTAATAAAAAATCAGTCTTGAAATTGGGTTTTAACTCAATCTTATAAAATGAAAAATATTTGAGGTAAAAAAAATTTAATTTTCAAATTAAAAAGTCTGTAAAAACAGAAAAGTAAAACATTCAGATGCGAAAAAGGTTGAATGATGGATAAACAAAATAAACACATCAACACGTGTACCAATGTACAGCTTTTTAAAAAGTCGCTCCAACTTTCTCTACCATTTTCCTTACGGCATATTAAACTAAACTAACTGTGGTCGAAGAAACTCAAAGCCCCTCCAGGGGTAAATTTATTTTTAAAGAAAAGAGCTTAGGCAAAAGGTATGTTACAGAAGAATATTGGTTGTTCGTTACCGTAATAGTAGTAGTACAAATCCCTAATTTAGCTGCATAACTTGTTTTGGTGCTTTTTTTTTTATGGATAAACTTACTAATTCGAAAATGCCTCTTTCCTGACTAAATTTGTGGCAAATGTAATGATCACAACTAAAGTCATTCCAAAAAAATATGCTAGACTAGCTATTGTCCATTTTTTGTTTTAAAACACTGTTTTGCACTTGTTTCCTGTGTAATTAGCTGTGAAATTTATGCATCAGCAATATAGCGCTGGTATCGATATTGGCAGAGAAAACAAATCAACTTTATGATAAATATTGCTTAGCATTGCTTATAGCTATGTAGGAAATCAAGTGGCCATACAGTGATCAATTTTTATTAAGCAATAAATTTATTGTTTTTTATCTAATTATCAGTAGTTATCATTAATTATTGCTTGTTATCAAATTCCCTGCAATCATCGCATAGCTGCAATCATTGCATTTTCCTGCCTTAAAGGTCCTTTGTGCTAACCACAGATAAATTGATCTTCATTGTATATCAATGACAGAATCCAATTTTGATGGCAATTTTCCTCAAATAATTATTTTTATTCAACTTTACATGCAACTTACTTATTATTTCAAATTAAGAAACATAATTCAGGTTAACAGACGAGAAAATATTTATATATAATGGTTTTTGCAAAATATATTTTCATACAAATATTCTCTCCACTTTACTGAGATAGGGCCATAATGATAATAACAAAGAAATTTATTTTTTAGAAACACTATCTACAGAGTCGATATCATCAAAATACCAGCATTTACAGGTACACTGGACAAACTTGTTAAAAATGTGTTTGTACGGCGGTTGCAGTTTTTATCCATATTTATACTAGATTTGCACAATTTAAACTTGTCAAAGTTCATTTGCCATAGTTCACAGCAGACTTTGGACTAAAGATATTAAGTAATTTAGTTAGATCTACACTCTTAAAATGTGCTAATTGTATTTAGCCATGTATTTAGATGTATTGACGGATTAGTGTGATAAATGCTTTTTAAATTCTGCTTTCCTAAACTATCATCATCATCATTCTTGGCTTAATGTCTGTTTTTTCTGCTGGCGTTAGCTCTAAACTCACCATTTCTCTTCATCAAGTCTCTCCTTATTACCTCCTGCCAAGCCTTTCCTGGTCTACCTGTCGGCTTTGTCCCAAGAACTATTAAATTTCCACACTTTCTTACCCAATTATCCTACTCCATTCTTTCCTAATGCCCCATCCAACTCAATCTTCTTATTTGGATAATATCTTTAATGCTATGGATACCTAGCCTTTTTCTTGGCTCATCTGAACTCTTTCTGTCTCTAAAACTGGTGTGACACATCCATGCAACTAATTTCATATCATTCCTTTCTAAACAATCAAGATCTTGCTGCCTTACCGCCCATGTCGAACTACTGTACAACATGTACTATGCTTCCATAAAGTATCAATTTTGTGCACTCCACTGCAGCTTACCTGTAATGTAGAATTTGCAAGTTGATGTGTTTTACCAAATTTGTAAGCTATTAAAGGTGAATAACTGCTATGACTTTGAAAAGAATACCCTATGAACTATTATAAAAACATAAATTGTATTACTTCTTTCCTCATGTCGAGTTCAAATTTTAAAAATTTAGCAGCTCCACAATTTTTCGATAGAATACTACAAAACGCATTTCTGATATGTGGAGGTTATTTTCTGTTCGGTTATATTTCCCAGTGTCCTTCCGGATTATAATTTGAATGTCTATTCCATGTAGTTTAAAAACTGTTTCTGTTGTTGCAAAACCATGAAAGCTATTGGTTCGAATCCAATCCATTTTTACAAAGTGGTAGTTCAAATGGAAGAACAACATGGTGTGCAAAATTAAAACTGTTTCATGCTGAACTACAACTTTCAATAATGTAAATCAATCCTAAACCAATTGCAAAGAAAATGGGTTGGGTTAAAAGGTAGATCCAGCGATGGGAAAATAAAATAAAGATAGACCCTTAATTTGATGTACATAGAATTTTTTTTTACATTTTTCTCCTGGGTTGTGGCTGGGTTGTAACTCACAGGGTTTTGTTAAAAATTAAAATTAGGGAAATGCCACCCTTTGTACGTGGAACCTTGTTAAAACTAACACTTTTTTGTTATTTTTAGGAAGTTATTCTCTCAAAAGAGGTTTGATTAAAGAAATCATATTGTTTTGCGCCTTTGCAATCCTTTCACAGCTTTCCTCATTGTATAACAGCAGGGATATTGCTTGACATGTCAAGAAAAAGGCATTTACATGATAAGATTTGAAATAACCGTTTTCTAAATGAAAATTTGCAGTAAAGTAATAAGAGAGAAATGAATATAATGTCTGCTGATGTCCGAATTTTTCCGGGACAAATAAAGCTGTCGGCTTTAGAGGATGTCTGTTTTAAAGAGGTCTCTTAGCATGCTGTTGTGTTTCTATGAAGCTGCGCTCTCCGTATTTGAACCATGAACGAAATTAGAACAATGAAGGAAGCAATGCGATAAATATTTTGTAAAAAGTCTAATAACGTAACAAAATCTTTCTAATAATATATACAATTTGAGTTTGAAAAAAGCAGGAACAGTGCCAATTTTGAAATGGAAAATCATTGACCACGCCTATTCGTACAAAAAACGGTAGCAAAAACGTGTAATTTGTGCATCACTGAAAAATACCATATAATAATATCCAAACTGAAATTACTAAACAAAAGAACAGAATTAATATCGAAGTGTCGTTATAGAAACAAGTTTTATTTGAACAATTTTAAATCTGTCCCTCCGGACAAATAGTTTTATACGTCTTTCTTTTAACTGTTTTTATCAATTGTATCACTCTTCTATGTCTATAACTTGTACATATTCCACCGGATTTACACAGTTTTTTCACAGTTTTTAATTTTTTGAAGTAGTTTATCACTGCACATTTGATAATCGTTCAGCGTGAAACTGACAGTTATGTACTTTTAACTTATTTTCAAATGCATTGAATTTTAACACTGCTCTACTTCATTTTTGTTGGTATTGAGCACTTTCTCAACAGAAATAACTTTTAAAAACTAATAATATATACATAAAAATATTCTCTCCTGGGGTCTTCTCATACTATTGAGAATAAACAAGACAGAACAGAATTACACATCTTTCAAGATTACTTCAATTTAGAGTTTTGGAACGTTGGCAAATCTTAGATCTAAATGTTCCGCATAAAGGTGAAGTGTTTTTGACTTCTGTAGTAAAACACTTTCTTCTAAATTCAAATATGTGCTATTGATTTTATCCGAATTGAAAATATATCTTGGTTTAGGGGATGTTGTTTTGAATACCTCAGTTAAAAAAGAACAATCTCTTGGGTGTTAGGTTACTGGAATGGGACGCTGGTGCAAGTAAGCCTTCTGCTACCATTACTTCCCCGAAACTGACCATGCTGCCGACAGCAGCTGAGGTTTTAGTATTAGAGGATGGCTGGATCCCTCATTGGTATTTAGAAAAGAACTGAATACGGTATGTCCGTTTGCGCCCTGATGATTTAAATTTGGTTAGACTCTGTATTTGTTGCCTTTGCAGATAGCGATGTTGTAATCGTGCCGATAGAACAGCTGGTATTGTGAAACTAATTTTAGATTAGTTGTTTCTGATGACGGAAGTAGAAGGACACTAACTCTGACTTTTTAACTTTTTTTTCTTCTGGAAGAGCCAATGTCATGTCCACAGAATCTATCACTAACCCTAGAACTTTATCTGATGGGTTGGTTGCAATCGAGATTTCTTTTGGTTTATCACAAACCCAAATTTTGTAAAACAAATATCGATGTGTCCTTGGTCATTACTAACTCTTCCCATGTTTTCCCTATTAACAACGTGTTGTTCCAAAATCATTTTACCTTCAAATTTATCGTTCTTAGTACAGATGTTGAAATTTTGAGTGAGCCTGACCTATTCAGAGGCAACTTTATCCGACAAGATTGCTGTAGAAAAGGTATTTTGTATCCTCCCACAATTGAATAAATGTTTTGATCCTGGGTCAGATGTTCCAGTTGTATAGAAAATATTTTATTCTGCAGCCAGGGCGCATGAGTCCTCTCTT
>JASGCC010000333.1:183540-209599 GCA_030067915.1 Hydractinia echinata | reverse complement strand
AATGAAAGTGTTAGCGTGAAAAATGTGGCTCATGTTAGCCACGATCATCGAATCTTAAAATTTATTGGAAACACGAAAACATTATTACTACCATAGGTGTCGTCCATCTGAACGGGGCTTTCTATTCTGTGACACATTATGTCAGTGGTGACAGTTTAGAATATTTTTTAAAATCTGGTATGCCAGAAGTTGCATCGCGCAATGCGATTAAAAAAATATTGACAGGTGTTGCCAGCGCTCTGAACCATTTACATGACAAGGGCGTGCTCCACACCATATTGTTGCAGATAACGTTATTTTGCATGGACCTGACATGTTTCCTATCCTGATTGGATTTTCTTTCTCTTGTCGTGCAACATGCGTACGCGCAAGTTGTACGGACGTTATAAAGAAATTTTCCAACCAGAAGCACGTAGCGCCGGAGCTTTTCAAGGGCTGTTCTGTCTCCTACGGTTCTGACATATATAGTTATGGTAGTTTGTTGAAGACGTACTTAAAAAGTGCATCGTTAATCGATGATGATGCACGTGATCTTCTAAAATGTTTCTCAATACAATGTATGGATTGGAGATCATCGCATCGTTTGGCCCACAAATTTCTATATAAAAGAGTGTGTCAGTTGATGATAAAGGTTGGTTGCTGACAATGTATTTTTTTTTAAATGCTAGTATTAAAAGAAATATATTTGATCATAGTTATTATTGATATACTTCCCTATCCGTACTAAAAGTTGATGGCATGATTTCTGAAATCAGTGCAAAATCTACACGGTCTAAGTAAAGCTTTGAAAGCCGTACTGAATAGGGTTAAGCTTCTTTTATTCGTACTAATTTTTGCGCGTACTAATTTTCGCGCAAAAAAGTTTATTGGTTAGCAAAAGACACGCATTTATATTTTGTCTAAAACCTTGAATTTTACTATTTCCCCCTGTTATTTGTGGGCCAATTTCAACTTACGCCAAAGTAATACGTTCATGTTGCTATTGCGCTATACGCGCCAAATAGATTTTTTTTTCACTGCGCAAAAATTAGTACGAATAAGGTAGTTGCTAAACGAAGAAAGTAATCACATTTTTTTAATGAAATATTGTTCCAAGTCTGACTTTGGTAGATTTTGCCGCCTCCCACGTCAGACTACGGTATCCAATCCATTTCACTTGATATTGGGTTATGCCATTAATATCCCTATGAGTTGCTATGAAATCAACATAACCTTCGTCTTCAGCGGATTTATCCAATACTTCCTTAAGGGTCACTACTTTTCCAGACTTATTGGGAACGTTGTCCATCAAATTCAGAGATTGAGTCTCGTCATCAAGCTCTTCGCGTGGTACAGCTTCGTCTCTCACTTTGCGTTTTCTTGAATTAGAATCCATTTCCGCTATTTTTTCAACATTTGAACTGCTTTCCGTAGTATTCTCAGGAATAATCGGACTGGCACTGGCTCGTGCAGTATGCTATCAGAAGAATCATCGACAGAGACATCTGCGTTGTCTTTGTGACTTCGTGTGGTTGAGACTAAAATAAATCAAATATTAACGTTTAACGCTTTCTTTGCGTACACTAGTAATTTAACTTCGAAAGCGAAAGATTTTTCCGTAAAACACGCTCACTTTAGTCAACCGCGAAAGTTAACTCCCAAAATTTCGCAGTGAGTACCTACTCAATGAGAAAAGATTGGAGAGAAAACATAACTTACCAGTAAATGTAATGTTTTCCATGTTGTCTTTTAAAATATTGAGCTCCACTGGGTACAGTTACCAGGTTTTTTAAAATTGAAGCCACTCGGTAAACCATTCACAAAAACTTCACCTCGTTCAATCTGCGCATAAGGGACTGTTGTACGATTACCACAAGTCGCTAGGTCTATTGAATATAAAAAGCTCAAATTGGAATACACATTCATTTGTTCACGAACGCATTGGAAAATATACGTACACATTTCTGGTTAAGTTGCATGCTGACTTCTTTGCGTAATGATATTGTTTCCACTTTTTTCTGGACAATTTCACCTAAAAACATATCTGAAATTATATATGGCGGAGATTTTATTTGAAAAAAAAAGGTATCTTGAAAAATCTCTTACTAGTCATGTGGCTTGCAAACCTCCATTCCATATCGGTTTGGGAGTCAATAAAATCAACACCTTTTTGACTACCATACACAGTCACTTTGTTTCCTGTTCTCATCGAATCAATGTCCATGACCGCTACTTCTACCCCGATGGATTCCAATTCCCTACACTACATAAAGAATTAAATTTGATGATCCTGGTCATTATGGCAAACAATATAGAATAAAACAATCACACCAACCAATTTTTCCATTTTATTTCAAATAGATCGCACTGCAGATGTTTGCTGCTCTATCGACAAGTCGTTAAATACTGGCTGGTTTACAATAGAAGCTTTATTTTTAAAACTTTCCTTTTCTTCTAGCGATAATTCTCCCCAGGCTCTGTTTGACTCAGCAACTCCCACAGAATTATCTATGAAGTTATGAAGAAATAGTGAGCACTAGTAAAAGTATTTTGTTTACTCATCCATCGAACAAATACCTGGCAATTCCTGGATGATATAATGAATGATAATATAATTTATCAGAAACCTTTCATATAATCTCTTCGAAATATGTCGAAGCCAGAAGGTTTTCTCTCTGGTATTTTTTTTTGCCGTACTTGAGGAGATCTTCTTTTACTGTTAATCCAATCCTAACAACAAAAATACAAACATTCCTACATCAACACTTTCATGATAATGATCAGCACACGCAACTTGTCAATTCATAGAACTCAAATGTAGGTTTTACAGAAAACAGGTCATATAATATAGCAAGTATACGGTATTGATGATAAATGGGAACGAACCTTGATCTGCGATTCACCTAAACCTGTCTTAACAATAGCTTGTTGAAGCAAAGCACGTGCTGCGGTGTTGTCAGATTTATAGTTTGTCATACCAGCTTCGTAAAGCTGTTCCAAAATAGCAACCTGCTCCGGTGTTTTTTTCACATTCTTCTTTTCAGACATATTTTTGATTCCTGAAATATATAAGATATTATCTGAATGTATGACCATCCTTTTTTTAAATTTGTACTTTACACCATTTTAACTAAAATGATGAGAAAATGTACGGTTGTAACCGGATGTTCCTTTACCTTAGAGGATTAATTACTGCTAGGTAATTTTTTTTGATAGATTTATCTTTGCAAGTCCCTAAATATATTTAAGGGGATTTATTTTTGCGAATCCGATATCTAACAAAGATTTGGTGGTTGTATGTTTTTGCAAATAAGCGGTTTTAGGATAAATTTCTCCGAGGATTAGTGGGGTTTATTTTTTGTAGACGACATAAAATAAAGACTGCTGAAGTTAAAATTCGCATTGCTACAACAAAAGGGGTAGGAACATCAGAAGAAAAGAGTAATGTAAGTCGTTTTTCAAAGAGAAAAAAAAATCAAAAAATTCGTGGGAACTAATTTTCGCAAAATTTGCAAAAATCAATTCCCGCGAAAATTAATTCCTTTAAGGTACTACTTTACTTACTTTAGCTCAGTTCCTTTACTGAACGTACTTTACTGTAGTTACTTAGATTAGTATCAAATATATATATCAAAACACTGTCGCGCAGCAGTGTAAAGAAAAGTCATGTCGAAATTAACACCGAAGCTCGACCCGATCTTACAAGAAGACATGTCAGAACTCAGCGTAAAGTGACCCGAACTTCAAAATACACGTCCTAAATATGTTCGCCGGAAACTTATATCAAAACACTGTCGCGCAGCAGTGTAAAGAAAAGTCATGTCGAAATTAACACCGAAGCTCGACCCGAACTTACAAGAAGACATGTCAGAACTCAGTGTAAAGTGACCCGAACCTCAAAATACACGGCTCTGGTTGACATATTTCAAATAGTACAAAAATGACTTCTAACAGAATTTTATCAGATTTCATTAGAACTTTAACACGCTGAAAATACCCATTTTAACAACCACTGACACAACGACACACTTTGCGGAAAAGGTTCGTTGTGTGTAGCATGGGAGTAAGAAAATCGAAAGCAGCAAATATGTATTCTATTTAAAACGTACAAAATTACCGCAGGTATAGATCTTCTATCATAACTGATTGAGTAATGAGAATTATAATTACAATTCTATGCGCAGAAAAAAAAAAGAAATATAAAAGCTAAAATAATTCTACAAACTATATATTTTAGTAAGATAATATGCCTACACATTAAAAGACTCATAAAACATCACAAAGCTGAAATTAATCACATTAGAGAACTTATATCTCCTTTATCAATACCCGTATTTTGTCTGTCACGCGGGCCGATTTCGTGCTAAAGATGTAGGGACTATGTACGACGGGTGAACACCTATATTTTTCCACGGGCTAAAGTCTAGTCTCTATAAATAAGTCCCGTATTCTGTGTGCGCGCAGCTGTATTTCGAACTTCTCGCAGAGTAATTCAGTTATGTTAAGAATGCACGGAATAATGGGGAAAATACGTACGGCTGGCGAATTCCTGTTTTCCACGGGCTAACGACTAGTATTATTCATATTATTTTTCCACATATTGTTCAGTATTCATTATCATCGTCAGATTGGTCAGAAGAATAATTACAATAAATATTTACATCAAAATCATCCTCTAACATATTGCTCTGAACATCTATAAACAACTTCTCCATATTTTTGAGTGTGGTGCGTGTGTGCGTTAACTTCTTCATGATGAATATTTTTTTGGGATTATCATGGTTTTCATCAAGCAAGGCCACCAACGATGATTCGATTTCTCTATAGAACTTCAACATGTTTTGCATTTCTGCACGAACAATTTGAAGCTCCTCAACAGCACGGCATTTACGAATATAGTGTTGAACACAAGTACTTTTTACAGCCATTGGAATACCCTGTGAGGTACTTGTCTAAAAGTAATAAAGTCATTCAAGTATAATTTAAGAAATACGAAGATAATCAGAAGACACAGAAAGATAAAGTGAACATGAGTTTCGAGGTATTCCTCTTTATAGTTGAATTCAAAATGTGATATATTCACCTGAACACAAGCAGTGTTTGAATACATCATCGAATTAACACTTAGTGCATCCTGGTAAGTGACAACTTCACACACCCCATACTCGTTTCGACTTTGATTCAATAATTCGATTAAATTTTTAATTTCATTACAAACTTTGTTGATTTGCGCTGATAATCGATTGCATATAGATGAACCATCTAGACAATTATCAAATGCATGTCATCATTTCATGAAATACAGCAAAAACTTGTGAATAATGCATATTTTGATAATTTGATATCGTACTATAATGTTTACAAAATCGTAACGAGTTTACCTGCATATCTTTTCTTTAATGTTAACAACATTAAACGCTCATTAGCACGAATGTGTAGTGTACTTAAAGTATTCTCTATTATGTCTTCAAGAAATCTTCGATGATGATACTTATATTCTGCTGATGATATATTCCAACGTCGGTTCACGCTATGTTTTTTTTCGAAAGTCGTCAACGCAGATTCCAATCTACAATGTGGAATATAGTTTTCGAAAAGTATACACTATACCAAATGTTTGCAATCAAGAGACTATACACATCAGACACGTAAACTAAAAGATACAATAACAAACTGATATGGCATATTTCTATGAACCATGGACACTTACCTCTTTAATTTTATTTAATGTCTTGCTGTTTCAGAAACATTACTACTCAATAGAAGTAACGTATTTGCAGTGTTTACTTCTTTAATCTTAGAGTAGTATTTTGACTCCCAACCAATGTCTAAAAAAGTAGTATAATAGCACATTTATCAGCAGATATTGCATGGCCTACCGTTTAAAATCAGGATTTATTCAAGGTGCTATAATTATGCTAAGTATTATACCTTTTGATGCAACTCCCTTCCATTTGACTTTGGATTCTTCTTCAAGCTTCCATGAATTTATGATATCGTCCATAATATTACCTAAATGATTAATTCGAGTAAGATAAAATTATCTATACTATAAAAAATTAGAGCATATAATCGTAAAAAACAGAAGTTACATTATCACCTTCCAGGGAAGAGCATAAGGTTTGTATTTCAGCTGAACTAGTTTGCAATATTGCATTTGCCTTTTGATACCAACCGATTAGGGTTCTTCCTTAATGCACAAATTTAACAAATTAGCCATAACATTACATATCAAACCTTCAGCTACCATGGAAATGCAACAAAAAAAGTTGACAAAGTAAATATGCAAAAATCCACTCAACTCAACTCAACTCACTCAGTCAATCAATAACTCAATCAATCAGTCAATCAATTTTTATTAACGGTTAAATTAAATTTTTCAGGTCAATTTTTTTTCTCACACAAACATTTATTCTCAGGTATAGTTGAATAACTTGAAGCATAATAAAGAACACATAATATAGTGTTTTATATCATATGTATATCATATGTATCTAACCCTAACCCTAACCCTAACCCTAACCCTAACCCTAACGTATACCTAAGTTTTCTAACTTTGTCTTTGTGAAATGGTTCAATGAATCACTGAGAAAATCTACCCGGTGAGCTGGTGTCATTTCCTTAGTGATTTTGGAAAATGACCTCAAGTAAGACCAAAGCCTTTCCATAAGTTCCCCATCCATTAAACCGAAGCCATCTAATCTGCGAATTGAATTTTCAACCTAAAGATGAATTCATTAAAATACATAATTTTAAAATTAATTTGAACACAACATTTGTCCTTACAAAACACACAAACCTGGCATTCAGTTTTATGCCCATATGAATGAAATACTGGAATTCCTAATTTGAACATAGGATACTGACACAATGTCCCTTTTTTCTAAATATTAAATAAACCAAATTAAAAATTTGAAAATCAATTCAGACCCTCTGTGAAAATATGGAACACTTACAATCAAATGTTTCTTTAATACACAGGCAATGTCATACATGAAATGTACATTAATGTTTTTATTTTAAACTTCTTCAGATATCTTATTCATCATTAATACTGCATACCCAATCCTAGGAATCAAAGGTTAGTAATTTTCATTTCAGGCAAGTTAGATATACAAATTAATATCCTGTGAGAATGTGCATACATACAAAAAATAAAAAGCAAAAACTCTGTATTACCTTTCTCCATGACGCATGTTGAGAAACAGTTTTGGGATGTCGACAAGATATTCCAAAGACACCTGTTACACTGAGCTTGGCATTTTTCCTTTTTGATCGTAAATGACTACCTGCTTGAAAGTTATTACAATCCTATAAAATTTTAAAATATGTGATATAGAATGGGGACATTTTATTAAATTGATATATATACTATATATAATATATATCTGATAAAGCAACACACCTTATTTTCTACACGTTGTCATCATAAGTGGACATAAATGTGTCAACGTGATCATCTTCAATAAAAAGCCGTTTTTCATTGGTTAGATGTATTATGTTACGGATATTGTGATAATTTGGGAAATTATGCGCATCCGTTTATTATGCATAATAATACTAACCCTGACCCTTATTCATAATACCCAGTGGAATATTCAAATTCCCAATTGATCATATTCCCTAACATATGCATTAACAAGTGATACTAAGATGAACTGAAAAGTCAATAACTTTGCAAGTAGAAAATAAATTTAACAACTGCAAGAGCATACTTTTGGGCATGCTGGACATTGATCAAAGTTTTTTCCCGCCAGATCAGAAAAACCATAGATCCCTCAATTGCCGTTGGAATTGACGATACTGGTCAATTGAGTCTGTTGCATAAAACGTGTTAAGGTGCGCTTCTGAATAAATGAAATAAATATATCTACATATATAATGCTCATAATAAGTAATAATAAATATTTGTAAAATTAAGTCTTTCTTTAACACAATAAAATAAACACCGACAAAAATATATATATATATTTGTTTGGACACTCACTAGAGTCTGATTATAGATTCCACTTTTCCATGACATACCATCAATAAATGACGTAAATGAAATTTTACCCTCCATTTGTAATGAAATAAATTGGTCCAGCAATTGCATTGAGATAGCTGTAGAAGGTTTGGTTGGCGTTGATGGCCATAAATCAAAATTTAATCAACTTCATAAACTCTGATTCACACATGCAAAACCACACTTCACATTGATAAAGGTGACCTGAAAAAATGATAAACCAAGTTTACCGTAAAGAAACACAAGTGCTGTCAGCTTTTATGACAGCAATAAAATACATATATATATATATATATATATATATATATATATATATATAAATACCATTTTCTGAAACAACTGTAATAACCCGTGAATATTTACTAGGACAAATGCTGCAATGAGCACTTGTAATTTGTTGGTAAAACTATACACCAACATTTCGAAGTGTGGCTACAATAAAAACAAAAACACCATAATGAAATAAAGTTGAACTTAATAAGGAATAAACAAGAAATGTTTGTATATAAACAAGATATTTTCCATTCAGTTACGTATAAATCCACCAACTAATAACTAAACCATAAAATCTACTTCAACCAATACTCCACAAAGAACATAAATAGATAGACTACCATAGAGAGTCAGGGAAAGCCTCTAAACGCGGGATCCTGCAAACACAATATTTCTCAAAATGGCAATCAAGTAATATGTGATAAAAAAACCATCAGGTGTGAAGTGAAAGTATATATGTGGATTTCTCTTACTTTTTTACTAGGTGTGTTAAACAGAACTATATAGTTTAAACTTGTGGTCTGAACCTGAAGTGCTGACCAAAGACCTCGTTTCTCATTTCTCATGTTAATCGTTGCATAGCTATATATACCATGATTGCAGGATCCCGCGTTTAGTGATTTTCCCTGACTGATAGAGCTGTTTCGCTAAGGGGTTACTTCCTTTCCTCAAGGTGTGTAGTGGTTAATAGTAACCTTTTCAAAATGCAAAGTTGGTAGACCATGAAAGCATAGAGAAATGTTCTGCAGATAGCTAATAGATAGCTATAGCAAGCTGGAGTACCTTTAAAATTATAGCATCGTGAAACACCATATTTTTGTGATGAAGATCTGCACAATCTTGACAATACGTAGAGAAGGGACCACAAGTTTGCACCAAATAACTTCATTTAGAAAAGTATTACATTTAATACACTTCTGTTCAAGTAACATTTGTATTTTGTAGCATAATTGCCACATATATCTGCTGATTTGACAGAATTCCAAGAGCAAAGCTCCTTCTCTTTATTTTTTTCATAGCAACTACTTTTTCTCTTCACAACATCTCCATTCAATAAAAATTGGCACACATTATCTTCTTCGCAGTTGAATTGTTGTTGTGTGAAGGCAGAGTGTTGATCTCGTGGCTGTTTTGTGTGTGATGCATTCGCAGTATTAGCATTATCAGTAGAGTGCTGTTGTTGTCGTTGTTGGCGGTTGCTGACGACGTTGTGGACAAGCTACTGCTGGCCTGCCTGGAATGATTTGAACACACTTTTTGTAGATCCATTTCTCAGAGTTGTTCCGAATGATCCGAGAACCTTTCCTTTTAGATTTTCCAAAAGGCATTACTATTCAAATTTAAACGAAAAAAGCAGCCAGGAGCAAGCCAGCGAGAAATTCTAGGAACTTTGTATTAGACCACTATTCAATATTTTACACAGCGCACCAACAACCAGAAGAGCAGCGCAAACGATACCTATCGCTCCGCTTCGTCTCTGGAGCTACAGCGCACAGCTGCGCTATGATATTCATCGATCTCCGTTTTACAGCGGAACACGGTATCAATCATGTACAGTTTTACCGAATAGGGTGGTAAATAAGCATATGTATAAAGACAAAGTAAAATTTGATGACTGGAGAGTCATGGAAGAATACTTAAAGAGGGATAGCTTCATGTTTCAGTTTGATCTGAAGCAAGGTTATCACCATATTGATATATTTGAAGAACATCAAACTTATCTTGGATTTTCTTGGAAATTTGAAGGGATAACAAAACCTTTCGTATTCACTGTTCTACCTTTTGGCTTAACTTCTGCCCCATTTATTTTTACAAAAGTAATGCGTTGTCTGGTTAAATATTGGAGGGAAAGCGCGATTTGTATTTCTGTGTACCTTGAGATGGTTTAGGAGTCGCAAGCTCATACGAAACATGTTTGAAACAGTCGGAATTTGTTCAGGAGACTTTATTTAAAAAGCGGATTCGTTGTTAACAACGATAAAAGTGTCTGGAATCCACAAAAAGAAGTAATCTGGTTAGGCGTTAAAGCAGATTTACATATAAATGTTTTCACTATCCTCAAATACGAGTTAACTCCATCTTAGATTGTATTAATAAGGCCATTCAAAACTTACCGTATTCAACAGCGAGATATTTAGCAAGGCTGTGTGGCAAAATTGTTTCTACAAACTTCGTTGTGAAAGAATTAATTCAATAAAAAACTAGAAACTTCATTGATGCAGAAATGTCTTGGATTCTCGAATTAATCTGAAAGAGAAAGATCAGGCTATTAAGGAAATTATCTTTTAGCGTGATAATTTTGAAATGTTTAACAAAAGAGAAATCAATCCCTACAGAATTCCACAAATTGATGTTTATTCGGACGCTAGTGATTACGCTATAGGAGCGCACGTAAGAACGGACAGCAAAACATACACCTGTTTTAAGAATTTTAAAGTTCATGAGAAAAACTTTAGTTCCACATGGCGGGAATTATATGCAATTCTGTTTCACATTAGAAACATTCAAAACCATATTAAAAGGAAAAATTATAAATTGGAAATCGGACAATTTCGCAGCTACTATAATAACAAAATCAGGTAGTACAAAATCCCAGCTACAAGAAATAGCTGAACGTATTTTCAAAATCGGTTTTGATTATTCTATTGATATCAATATATCATGGATATCTAGAAAAGAAAATAGTTTGGCAGATAAAATAAGTAAATATTTGACTACGATGATTGGCAAACTACAGAAAAGTGTTTCAATACACTGAACAGGTTATGGGCAATTAACCGATTTGCAGACCACGAGAATGCGAAAATTTTTCGTATTGATACAGCATAATTGTCATTTAGGCAGGACAACCTTGTCTCAGGTTCTATATATTTCGACCGTAGAATTGATAAACGAGGCATTTCAAAGTGACGAGTGTCATGTATTTGCGATTTTTCGTATTGATACAAGATAATTGTCATTTAGGGACGACAACCTTTCAGGTTCTTATATTTTAGCCGTAAAATTGATAAACGAGGCATTTAAAAGTGACGAGTGTCTCATATATTTGCGATTTTTCGTATTAATACAAGATAATTGTACTTTAGGGACAACCTTGTCCCAGGTTCTATATATTTCGGCCGTAGAATTGATAAACAAGGCATTTCAAAGTGACGAGTGTCATGTATTTGCGATTTTTCGTATTGATACAAGATAATTGTGCTTTAGGGTCAACAACGTCTCAAGTTCTATATATTTTAGCCGTAAAATTGATAAACGAGGCATTTTAAAGCGACGAGTGTTATATATTTGCGATTTTTCGTATTTATACAAGAAAATTCTCATTTAGGGACGACAACCTTGTCTCAGATTCTATATATTTTAGTCGTAAAATTGATAAACGAGGTATTTCAAAGTGACGAGTGTCTCATATATTTGCGATTTTTCGTATTGATACAGGATAATTGTACTTTAGGGTCAACAACCTCGTTTCAGGTTCTTATATCTTAGCCGTGGAATTGATAAACGAGGCATTTCAAAGTGACGAGTGTTATATGTTTGCGATTTTTCGTATCGATACAGCATAATTGTCATTTAGGCAAGACAACCTTGTCCCAGGTTCTATATATTTCGGCCGTAGAATTGATAAACGAAGCATTTCAAAGTGACGAGTGTCGTGTATTTGCGATTTTTCGTATTGATACAGCATTATTGTCATTTAGGCAGGACAACCTTGTCCCAGGTTCTATATATTTCGGCCCTAGAATTGATAAACGAAGCATTTCAAAGTGACGAGTGTCATGTATTTGCGATTTTTCGTATTGGTACAAGATAATTGTACTTTAGGGTCAACAACGTCTCAGGTTCTATATATTTTAGCCGTAAAATTGTTAAACGAGGCATTTTAAAGAGACGAGTGTTATATATTTGCGATTTTTCGTATTGATACAAGATAATTGTCATTTAGGGACGACAACCTCGTCTCAGGTTCTATATATTTTAGCCGTAAAATTGAGAAAACGGGGCATTTAAAATTGACGAGTGTCTCATATATTTGCGATTTTTCGTATTGATACAAGATAATTGTAATTTAGGGTCAACAACCTCGTTTCAGGTTCTTATATCTTAGCCGTGGAATTGATAAACGAGGCATTTCAAAGTGACGAGTGCTATATGTTTGCGATTTTTCGTATTGACACAAGCTAATTGTCATTTACGGACGACAACCTCGTCTCAGATTCTATATATTTTAGTCGTAAAATTGATAAACATTCATTAGATAGACTTCGTTTTCAGTTAAAACTTGGATTTCTATCATATCACAAATTGACTTGAATGAATCAGCATATATAAATCTTGAACGATGCCATTCTGAAGATTCTCCACCTTGTTTCTTCCCAGGTTTTGATTGTTGAGCTTTAGTTTGATACCTTGTTCGACATATAGCATGATATTGAATTTCTTTTGAAACAAAGTTTACATCTCCTAATTTCGCAAGCATTTTTGTGTCATCTAATAGTACAGCATATGTCTTCACATTACTTTCAAATTCATTTGTTTCAACTGACACTAACGTATTGTTATGTTTTTTGTCTTTCTTCGAGCAAAATATGCATAATTTTGGTAAAACACCAGTAGTAGAAGGTGATGCCAGTTTAGGGACCTGTGACCTGGTTACGTAGGTTGTGGAAGAAGAGGGCATTTTCTTGTCCAAATACTTTGCGATTGCTGTAAATCGGTGATAACATGCAATATGGAAACCTTTACCATCGTCTATATCATAAGGAAGGATCACATTATTGTCCTGGAGATTTTTTGATTTTCTAATAGTGAGAACACTGTTGCATTTATCCAATGTATCAGCTTTAAATAGTGTAATCACTCTATCTCTACTCCCTTCACCATGATGTAATACACAAGATTTACCTAAAGAGACAAAACGTTCTTCATGGTAAATTGTGTATTAAGAGGAGAGACGATAAGTTACTCCTAGAAAATAAAATACAGTTCGTCTGTAAAACCAGAAAAATGCAAGAGTATCTTAAAAAACTATTTTAAAAACTGTACAAAGCAATTCACAATATTATATATTCTTATACATTCTCAACAGGGGCGGATACAGGATTTTTTTCTCCTTAGGCGGATTTGCGAAGCGAAGCGAAGCCAACGCGCAATTTTTGCGTAGCAAAAATTGCGCGTGTTAAATCAGATGGGGGTCTTGGGGGGCGCTGTAAGCCCCCCAAGTGGGGTCTGGGAAGCTTTAGCTTATTTACCTATTTCAGCACTCCAAAATGCAGCAGGCAGGACCTTTACAAGCCCATTTCTTACATGTTATTTGAAAAAAAAAACAATCATAAAATTCTTAAATGAAAGCCAAATAATGTTTTCAGAAGAATTAAGGCTAAAATTAGCTAGCCAGCAAAACTTCTTCTTTCTTCCACATCCAGAAAAAAATATTTACAGGCTTGTTTTTGCAAGTTATGAATGTAATAGCTTTTGGCTAATATTGAGACAATAAATTTTTGGAAACTAGGTTCAGTAAAAAAGACATACATAATTCTTATAATTCGGTAATGCAAAACGGTATATTATTACTAATAAAAACTTTTCATATTTAATCTATTCAAAAATTTAATAACATGAAAAAGGAGGCCTAAAAGAAAAATAAGCAAAAAACAACAACACAAAAATGCATATGTAAACAGGCTTTATTTGTATTATTAGATCATAGTAACAACAACATAAACAACAAGAGATAAATACAATAAAATAAAAATGACAAGAATATATCAAGATTTTGTACAGGTAAAGGCAGCTACTTAAAATTTGGATTTTTATGCAGCAATAGCTAATTAAAAAAACAAACTTACAACACAACAACACAACATTCAGTCAAAAAATATTAGCCCTATTAGCCTAATAGCAAGAAAAACACTGTTTTTATTTTTCGGTAACCATTTCTGGCTCAGACTTTAAAAATGTTGAATCAAACTTGAAAATACCTTTTAGCTGTTATGCGATAATTACTATAAATAGTTGAAATTTTTAACAAAACAAAATCATTTAAGAATAGATATCGTTAACTACATTATTACACATTCTTGTGTCCATCTGGATAGGGTTGTAATAAGTATATATGCTAAGTCATTTTCGCCATGTTGGTAGAACCACAAACATTTGCCATGTCTATCAGCATGACAACTTCTTTAGTAAAAATATGAAAAACTTTCGTCATTTCACCCATTAAATAAAACCATGCCTTTTTCTTATTCGAATTGTATATATATAATTAGCACCATTTCCAGGAATTATTTCGATACGAGGATAGAGATTTTAAACCGAAACATCATCAAGTCTTGTCAAAGTCTTCCTCCCAAAACTAGTGTTCTCTTCCTTGGCCTTGTGGCATGTTAAAAAATCGTTTGGAAAGTGTTTATTGCCAGAAGCTTTGAATCTACAAAAGTAAACATATAAAGTTGTTATGAAGTCAACAAATTGTTATACATTACACCTTTACCAGCAACAAAAAGTAACCAGCTGGCTAGCTATTCGATTTATTGTGTTGTTATAAAATGTCTTGTTACTTAAATAAAAAAGAAACCCAAGATAACACAAAGCTCTTTTGAATATGACACAGGCTTTTTCAAATTTGTTGAAAGTGAAACTATAAACAGTTTCATGTTCACACTTGCTAGCACAGCAATAGAAAGCAATTGTTTATCTTACTCTAAGATTAATGGAATTAAAAGTAAACAGATGTACCTGAAAGCGTAGTCAGTGAGTTAAAGCTATTATTTTTGTTAAGTCAAAGTCTCCTTTTCTGTCAAACAGCTTTTTTGCAATCACAGGCGACACAGAGAATAAACGTTTTCCAGCTCAACTTCATTCCGTGATCATATATTCAAAACTTCCATTTACTTGCTGCAAGTCAATACAAAACCAATTCCTTTAGCCTTCTTTCAGTAGTTGTATTGGAAGCAAACTTCGGAATTGCAGTTGGCCGAAGTTGACCGAACCCATTAAACAGACCGGCTACCGCGAGGCAATAACAATAGGAAGAGTAAATTATTCCTACGCACCCATCCCCTAATATCAATCTTTCTTTCACCGTAAATTTCGACGACTTCTTTTTAAAGAGAGTCCAAAAGTCCACACTTCGGCGAGATTCTTTTTACGTCACAAATTCTTTTGTTTTAACCAGAGTCCAAAAGTCCAC
Organism: Hydractinia echinata; assembly: GCA_030067915.1. NCBI lineage: Eukaryota > Metazoa > Cnidaria > Hydrozoa > Anthoathecata > Hydractiniidae > Hydractinia > Hydractinia echinata. The sequence continues at coordinate 194,147 of JASGCC010000333.1, read as the reverse complement.
ACCTCGGCGAGATTTTTCTCGACGTCATAATTCTTTTGTTTTTCTTTTGTTTAAGAGAGTTCAAAAGTCCACACCTCGGCGGCCGCCGAAGTCGACTGTTTTTACGGCAGAAAACAAAGGAATCGAGAGAAACAAAGTCAGCGAAATGCGGCAAAATGTAGTTCGACTACCGTAAGAACCATAGTACTTCGGCAAAGCACATCGAAGGAGAGTCGAGCCTCGGCAAACACTCCTGAGTGGAGATAAGAATATTACCTCGGATATCCTGGGCGCAAAGGAATCTTATTAAACGCTTATAATAAAAATTATGCGTTGCTTTAAATCAATTTCTACATTTAGATACACATGATTTTCTCATTGGCAAAATTTCTCCTTAGGCGAGTGCCGAAGTGGCCGAAGTCTAAATCCGCCCCTGCTCAATATATTCTCAATATACTCAATATTAATTACAGTAATCCCTAAAAATAAAGTCATTTTATTTCGTGATTTATAAAGTTAAAGTACACATAAATACAGTTGTTGCAAAAAAATGGCGCTGGAAAAGATAAAAAATAATAAAAATAAATTGTAGAAACACTTAGAGAACATTTCACTAATGGAATAATAAAGGGAATTTCAAGAAAGGCTTACAAAGATTTCGTTTATCATTAACTTGCTTAGTTGTATCATCATCATCAGGGTTACCTGAAGTTAAGATTAAAAAAAGATTTATCATACAACCTGAAAACTGAAATTCATTGAAAGCCTCTTTAAAACTATGTTCATAACTATTTTCTTACCATCCATTTTTTCTTTCTTCATCAAGTTCTCAGCAAATCTTTTTTCACATTTGCTCAGTCAGTTCAAAAAATGTAGTGAGCAAAATTAGACAGAGAAAGAATGAAGTAGAAAAACAATTGATACATTTCCTAGACGGTTTTAGACTTTAGTTTTAGACTTAACGAAAAAGAAGAAAATTCGAAATGCACAAATATGCAACACAACAAAAATTATTATAATTATAATTTAGATAACTAAGAAAGCTGAGCAATTCATATTTGTTACTTTTTTCAAAAACCTTTGTGAGGGGTCTGACTTGGACTTGGAACCCAAATTTGATGTTAGACTTGTGTTTTTTGTGTTCGTAGGCTTTAGTACTACTCACTTGAGAAATTTCAGCCATGAGGCTCATGACATGAAAACAACACTATTTTTATAGTGCTTTGTTAGTGGTCTGACACGGCCTAGGAACCCAAATTTTATGTTAGATTTTGTATTTTTGTTATTACAGAAGATAATACTACTTGCATACAAAATTTTAATCATGAGGCTTATGACATGAAATTAGGGTCTTTTTGAGTGATATATTATGGTCTCTGGAACCTAGAGGAACCCTAAAAATTCCGTCTGACAAAGCAATTTCAAATACTGACCTAAAAACAATAGACTGAGACTATCAAACCTTCTGGGGAAAATGACATGAAAAGATCCGTTGGTAGCTCCTACACTAGACTGTTAAATGAAGTTCCTAGCATAAAGTAACGGAAATTGTGTTTTTGCAAAAAAATGGCTGTTCTTTTTAAGCATTCTGCTACTTTTTCCTTTAAAATAAATCTTTACAAAAACATTTAAAGAAGGGCATGGTTATATAAATGATATAACAGAGGACGTGATGCCAACACCAAATGCAGGCAATGCCAAAAAGTGGGTGAAACGTTATCCCACATTACCCAACACGTTCCCCGGATACAGAGGCACGATGGCATTGTCAATCTGGGTAAAAGCATTGCGTTGAAACACAGGCATAACGTACTCATGGAGCCTGTATTTGACCTGAATGGTACACGACTCAAGCCAGACTTAGTTATTATCAAAGCCGACGAATTAGTTGTCATCGATGTGTCCATTGTTACAAAGAATATGCGTTTTCAACATGCTGCTGGTTCTTTATTGAATGATGCCCATGCGTGAAAGGACGCTATTACGATAGGCCCAACCTTAGAAGAGCATTGACCCATCGGTTCAGCATTGCAAATATATCTTTCGGCGCAATAATTATCTCCTTAAGGAGAATTTGGTGTTCGCGCAACAACACGTGCTTGTTTTCGATTGGCGGCACGAAAAAAGATATCAATACGATGGTGGTAAGGTCTATGGAGCGTTCGATTAAGGTCTGGACGTTCTTCATGCGATCAACTCGATAATCATGAAAATGGGGGTATAATATACGGTAGACCTCAGTGGTCACCAATGGCCCGAAGTGGTCAAACCCGCGTGCAAGACGAGGTTATTAGATTAATTAGATAAATATCTGCATATGGGGCACTGCCCCATTATTAAACAGTAATATATCAGTATCTAATTAGTGACGCGCATGAATGGATTAACGAGATTCCCACTGTCCCTATCTACTATCTAGCGAAACCACAGTCAAGGGAACGGGCTTGGCAAAATCAGCGGGGAAAGAAGACCCTGTTGAGCTTGACTTTAGTCTGACTCTGTGAAAAGACATAGGAGGTGTAGTTATAGGTGGGAGCGCAAGCGACAGTGAAATACCACTACTCTTATAGTTTTTTTACTTATTCGAATAAGCGGTAGCGAGCTTAGCGGCTCATTTTCTAGCATTAAGGCCCATCGGCTGGTCGACCCATGTAGAAGACACTGTCAGGTTGGAAGTTTGGCTGGGGCGGCACATCTGTCAAGTGATAAAGCAGGTGTCCTAAGGTAAGCTCAATGAGAACGGAAATCTCATGTAGAACAAAAGGGTAAAAGTTCACTTGATTTTGATTTTCAGTATGAATACAAACTGTGAAAGCATGGCCTATCGATCCTTTAGTCTTTAGGAGTTTTAAGCTAGAGGTGTCAGAAAAGTTACGACAGGGATAAATCTCGGCGCCTTATTTCACTTGGTCCGTACCCACAACCCAGATCCCGTTTGCACTAACCCACGAGCGCCAACTCCCTTGACCCTCACCGAACATTCCAAAGGTGTGAATGCTCACAACGTGATAATATTTATCATTGACACTGTTTTCTGTTCAACATTGTAGTGGCTATGTGTGATATATTGATATAAATGCTTGCAATACAACAAAAAACAAAACAAAACAAAACAAGAAGGACTGTTTTGCAAGGTATGGAGGATTAACTATAAAGCCACAATGGGAAAGTATATTTATTTAGTGCGTAAAGTAGGGTGAAAGGAATTATAATAGGACTTCAGTTGCCAATTGTATGTTGATATGTTGATCTTCTAGTAGCTTTCCTTTGAGCGGTCCACTATTCTCTTTGATTGATAACTGGTCCATCGCTATTGCTATATCATCGATATATGCATCTGCGGTCTTTAGTCGTAGGAATGTTTCCATTTCAGATACATTAGGATGAATTTTCGACGCCGTTCCGGCTGGGTTAGTAAGGATGTGAGCGCCAACCTTCATCCAGATAAGCATGAGGTACAGGCTGGATGCAAATCTCAAGCCGGCATCAATGAAAGCTTTGGAAAAGCTACCCGGGCGCGTTAACAGTTTCTGAACGGAAGCTAGTGCTGTTCGAATATTGCCTAGAAAAGAAAGAAAGATATTAATGCTGGTTGATAATAAAGAGGGACAAAACATTGATGCTGTTTGTGTGATAGAAAATGTGAAATTACTTTTGTACCTGAAGTTGTGCTTTTGGTATTGATTATGTCGAACTGTTGCTGCAGGGCATCTACTTTGGTTACGAATCTCCTGAAATTATTCTCCTTTATCAGTTCCAAGTTATCTTTAAAGTATGTACTATTGGACAATATTGTATCTGCTAGTTGCGACATCGCCACGTCTGGTCTGCAGTAAAATTCGCAATTGATGTGCGATAACTTAAGAGCAAATTCTGAAGCCGAAAAGAAATCTTCCTTGTGTGCTGCACCATACGGCGCAAGAAAATCCTTGCGGAAGTGGTAGAAATAATTGACCGCAGCATTACTTCTGGGTGTGGAGTATTTGGCAGAACTGACTAAAAAGAAAGTGATAAAAAAAGTGTAAAAAGAATATACCCAGTGGGCACAAGAAAGTTTTTTTGACGCCCAAAAAACGTTATTTCGTTCGTTCAATTAACAGTCATATAACGTACCGTTCAATAACCACTTTTTTACGTACATTGAAATAACGTTCCAAAAACACCGTTAAAATAACGCCATTGCGCTGGTTCAAAACACGTCAATGTCGCGTTCTATTTGCACATTCAATAACCACTTTTTTACGTACGTTCAAATAACGTTCTGATCGTCATATCGTGAGAATAACGTATTTCTGAGCGCAAGTTAAAAGTCGGTATGTCAAATTTAGAAATATATTATTGATAAATATTAGTGAACTTGCTAAATATTAGTGAACTTGACAAAAATTTGTGAACTTGATAAAATTTATTGAACTTGATAAATATTAGTGAACATACATAACTATTAGTAAATATACATATGTGAAGAGTTGAAAATACTACTAATATTACTTCGTAAATTTACAGTAAAACATGTAGAAAAATGTCCCTTCGGATCCGGCCACCTCCTCTACCTCGATCTGGAGAAGACTTCAATAGATTTGCGATCGCCTCTTTAATTTCAACTTCAGTCCCATTTTTAAATCGATGTAAAACACATTCTATGAGAAATGAAATGAACACATTTTTACTTCACTTCATTTAGAAAATTTTACAAACAGAAAGAGGTACTATGTCAAATAAAATTTACTGCTCTGCTCTGAATAAGACAGTAAAGATATGACTATTATACAGCGCTTAAAATAAATATTTGACCACTGCCGGTCATATTGATCGTCGGAGATGCAAAATGGCCGGTTATTTGAAGCTCTGATCATATTTAGCAAAATTTAGCTACAGAGCAAAGTTTACTATTTGATTACGAGAATCAGCAAAACTGCCTATTTTCCCTTTAGAGTACTTTTACTCTAAAGTTTTGACACAAAATAACTCCCCCAAAATAACTTTACAAATTTCGGTATCTTGAATCCCGAACTTCTCCCCCTTTCCACGCAAATTCATCTTGGCCATTAGACCAAAACTCATAAATCCCACAATGAAAGTATAACATGCTTTGATGAATATCAACAAACGATCTTGAATGTGATGGGGTTGGTACAAAAACGATAAACACTAATACGGACCTTTTACATATATTCTTTGCACAAATGACAGGATTTTTCCCACCAACTTGACATAACTGTTGAAACTGAAATAGAAAGCACTCTAAAATATATATCACGTCAATTAAAGCTCCTACTGGGTGCTAAAGTAATGGAACTTTGATAATGGGACAGACAATTGAGGGATGTTGAAATGGATGTACTCACCAACTGTCTCCTCTTTTCACCATCTGCCTTGATTCTTTGTGCGAGACATAGGAATTCATCCAACTTTGTCAACTCTTGCAGCCGTTTCATGACTGTGCCAAGTTCTTCTCCTCTGTCTGATCGATTTGCTGCACCATCCATTAACAAATAGCGAATATCAGTCAAAAGATGAATCACGCGACTTTGATATCCTTAATATAATGACATAAAAAAAACAAATTACTCTACCAAGCAGATTTTTCAGATCCGTTCAGCAAACCGAATTGATGCAAAAATTCAATTTGGCACATTTGATGAAGTTTGTGGAATTTTGTAACAAATGGTTTTATACAAAATATACTTACTCCCCATGGGCCATGGAAATGCGTTCTTATTTGGTAGTTGTGATGAGTTTGAAGGAGTATTCTCAATATTTTCAACATCCATCGAATGCTCCTCATTTTTAATCAAACTGCTATCATTCATTGATGGCAATGGCGGCAGATTGGCACCTTGCATAGGAGTGCTGTTCCACGTTGAAGCTCTGTCTTTTGACTTAGGAGTGGTTGCAGCAGAAACTTTTGATGGTGGCAGTGGTTGCTTCTTAGCTATGGTCAAAAATTGAATGTGACTACATATATTGAATGTATAAATAAATGTTTTTTTTGGTCTGAATATATGTTGTCTTGTTATTGTTCATTATCATGCTTCAAGTTGTCTCAATAATGACGAATAAATGTTGAAACATGAATTTGCAAATGAATAAAATGATTGAAGATAATTTTATGTTTAACTTACATGTTGTATCGACAGTTTTTTGCACTCTTTTGGGTATAACTTCTTCTGAATCACTTTCAGAGTCAGATACGAATGCTCTTTTGTGATTTTTTGACTTTTCCGAAGGCTGTGATTTCTTCACCACCACTGTCTTCAGTGGTGATGTTTGTACTGCTCGCCACAAATCGTATTCAATCTAAAAAACGTTTTGTAATTAACGATGTTCAAGACACATTTATCCATCAAGATACAAAAATGGTAGACATAAGTACATGTGCAAGAAGTACTCACAAAATGAGTGTAACATACCTGAAACTAGCTTCATTTTCAGAAGTTAAAAACTTTCCAATCAGGGCTTGGTTCTCTTTTCTCATTCATGGCCCTACTGGCATTTATATTTTTAGGCCACATCAATTCTTCACCCTTGATCCAAATACTTGTTACTGTTCCAAAACGAACCAGGTTTCCTTCGTACCATATGGTTCGACGCTTTTGGTTTTATTGAAATGTTTTCCGATACTTCGTTTCCAGCATTCGCGTTCTCTTTTATCGGGTCGGCCTTGATGGGATCCGTTATCGCTTTGCCAAGTTTACGGTCACTGTGTGTTGCTGCATGAATCCGAGAACTTACCAACTTCAAACACACGCCTTTTATGCGCATTTCGAATGACAAATGCGCATGGCGCTGCGACCTCTAGACCCATCAAGGCAAACATTTGCTGACTAACTGAATATTGTATTATTACTGGTAGGGCGACTCACCATGTCAAGCCATATAAAACTTGACATGCTAAATAAAAATGTTACTATTTTCACCTTGCAGGGGTCCAAACCTTCAATTTCCGTTCTTTAACCCTGAGCCTCTAAGATATTTCTGTTAAACAACCTATGTGGTCTTTCAGTACTTCTTTATCAGTTATCTGTTCTTAAAAAAAGCCAGCTGAGTTTAAACTGTCGCCCATTTCACGGCTTTATTAAAACCCTTTTATTTCTAGAAATAACTGTAACACAGAGCCTCTATTTATGTGGACACCGAGAGTTTATTTTCGCCCGTTTTATACGGACATTTCAGTTGTTAAAGTATTTCCTTGACTTTTCATCTCTGTTGCAATTACTTTTAAAAGTTCCAATACACGCGAGGCTGCATTTATCTCACAACAGCAATTTCTCTATAATAGCCGTATTCTGTGTGTTCATGTGCAAAAAAAAAATGTCGTGTTACGTTATCACCAAAATACGGACTATTTTTATTACCGTGCGGAGGAGTTTTCATTTTATTTTCCCCGCCTTTTGCGCATTTAGGCAACTGCGAATTTCTGAATAAGTTAACCAAATCAGCAAGCCTTAATATTGTTTGAATTACTTTTGCCGGCATCTTTTAAAACATCGCAGTTTTCAAATAAGAAAGAAGATAGAAACAACCAAAGCGTGTCATGGTCAGTGTTTCACAAATGTTTCTAGCCACCTATAAAACCTAACCAATTTGAAGATTTTCGCTACGAACAAAGATTTTGATGGTAGCAGTTTTTGAAAGTAGTTAAATACCGTAGCTGCAACAAAATTTTCTAAAAAAGTAAAATTTCTTTTCTTTACTGTAAATATAGCACAGGCTTTTAGATTATTTGAAATGACAATGAAATTTTACAAACTTATTTTGCAAAAAAAATAAAATTTCCGAGTGATTTTTTAAGTTGGGCCGTGTAATGATAGGCTGTTAACCGAAGTTGGGATAAGGATATTACGCCTATACAGATATGCAACATGGTTTACCTGTACTCGGCGCTCAGCCCGGTGTTACGTTAATTTTTCAACTTTTACGAGAACTTTTCCTGCCAAAATCAAAACAATGTTGCACCGATTGTTTTTGCTTTAACAGGGTCAAAAGGTTATAAATTGTGTTGTTGTTGTTTTGTTTTAAAAATTTCTGAAAAACCTTTCCACAGAATAAGATTGCTTAGGTGATTGTTTTGGCTGTACAGGGAAACAACGGGCTTTTCCCTGGGTTTATGTTTAAACCGAAATTAAGATATAGTTTTTCGCCTTAAGCGCTCCAGCCAGTGTTAACGACGGACTGTTTCCTGCGCTTCTATTTAAACTAAAGTAGCGACACCTGTATGGATAAGCGAACATTGGTCTACCTGTACAAAGCGCTCAGCCCGACATTTCCTGAAAAATAAAAAACAGTTGGATGACTGTTTCTACTATGACGGAGTAACCACTGGTTGTTATTTTAGCTAAAGTTAAACGTTCAACGCCGGGTATCACAGTTACTACTTGTGGCTTAACTCGGCTTTTCGACGCCGGGCCCCTGGCTAGTTTGAATTTTTCCATTTTACGCCAATTTCAAATCCTGAAATTTGCATGTTTAACGACATTTCTTCGCCGTCTTCCGGAGCTATTAATCAAAACAGTTTGATAAGTGCTCTGGGAAACGTTCTAACGACTAAAAAAGAAAAAAACTCGAAGTGAGCTGTGTTTACCATAAAATCAACAATAAAGTTGACTTTTACCTTTCGGCTTCTAAAACGATTTCCTGCTGGAATTCTGTTTTGACAGAGATCTACATGTATTCAAAACGAGGATAATATTCTGATTTTGCTACCTTGCGACCATCCGTTTACTGCGTTGTTTTTGTCATGCAACTTGCACATTACGCGAAACACTTAACGAATTAAGATCAATTTTTTTGGATTCCTAAATGTCGCAACTACATCAAGCTGCTCCTTTGTGAATTTTGTTGATTGACAACCGTATTTTTATCCAGCTCCACTGATCTTAACCGACAAGAGTTACGGCAGTTTCGCCTTTACTTGTGCTAGTCTGGACTATGCTGGTTCCGTTTATGTTCGAAGTATCTACGCTCCTGTTGACGCGCTACCATTATGTATAAATCATGAATATTTTTATTTCCTCGTGCCTCCACAAGAGCTGCTTACTTGAACTTAGTTCCTGATTATTGTTTTGCTACATGCATCCGTGGGTTAACTCGATTTTAATGCACGTGGCGTTCCCAATATTATTATATCTGATGATGGTTCACCATTTATCTCAGAAGAGACACAGCTCTTTGCTGCACAGAAAAGATTTTATTGAAATTCAATTAAGAGATGCCTTAAAAACATTTTCAAAATAAAAGAGTTGATTACGAGTAATTCTTGACAATTTTTAAGGAAATCGATGTTGTAATCAACAATCGCCCACTAAAATTTTTATACGACGCCAAATTACTTACTCTTTGGTAGAAATTAAACACACAAACTTACACGATCAAAAGAATCTGTTGATATCTCCAAATTATTTTTGAGAATCGTGCTACAACGAGTATGTTCTCAATCTACGCGAATCGAAAAAGAAAGAAAGTCGTGGAACCATCCGAGTGAAAGATATGGTGTTATTAAACGACGAAAACCACCACGAAGGTTATTGAAAGTCAGAATTGTGGAAAACATCAAGCCTTCCTCGGGTAGAAAGATTCGAGTGCTAAAGTTCGATACGTACGTAATGGAAAACGGTATGCGTCGACGGACCTATCAACAAACCCGTTTCACTCGAAGTGAAATTGAACGAAGATTTTCGCAATACAAGGTAGACGTTGCATTTGTTGACGATGCAAAGATTCCAAAGTTCAACATGTAAATATTTGTAGACATTTATTTTTAAAGTTTATTTTATAGTTTATAGTTTATACATTTTTTATGTTTTTTTATGCTTCTTTCTTTTGCTGGTGGGGAGGATGTTAGGTTTCTTTAGTTTTGGTATTCGCTTCTGTTAGTCCCCAGTCCTCCTCACGTTTCTCACGCCTTCGGCTTTCTTGTGGCAGTTCGTTTTCAACTGTTATCGCAATCAGTCGTTCTTCTGTGCAAAAGACAGAAAAATAATGTTTCAAAAGATATTATATGCGAACCGGCGTTTATCTTTTGGTCATGTCGAATCGGCAATATTATACACGCGACAACTCTTTCAAAATATCTAAATGGAAGAAACTGTACTATTGGGATGGTTTTTATTCAGTTATTTATATCCTGTGCTCCAAAAATTTCTTTTATCTTTTCTTTTGATTTGAACTAGTTGAACTGCTTCCAGATGGTTATCATATATTAAGATAACAGCAAGCGGGGTACACTATTATATTTTTGGAGATATCACGCATTCTTTTCTACACAAATTTTAAATAATGTTTTTATCAAAAAAGAAAAGAACGTTTTACTTGATTTAAGAAAACTGAATAATTTAACCTCTTAAAGGCTGGAAATAAAACTCCGTGGTTGATATTGATCCGTTGGGTAGCCCAATTCAAACACGTGTTTAAGAAAGAGAATTTCTAAGGGAGATGTTGAAACTAAAATAAAATGACACTGACTAAAATTTTACTTCGATAAATATTTCTCCTTTTCAAAAATATAAGCGCCAAATGTTTTTATGTTCAGATTTAAGATTTAAACAATACTCTAAATTTGTAGAAGCTAGCGTTCATGTGGCAATACTGAAGGCGGGAATATATTTATAATTCGTACCAATGAGCAG